>KZ505883.1:440009-483086 GCA_002844005.1 Limosa lapponica baueri | reverse complement strand
TTTGGTTTTGGTTTTGGTTTTTTTTTTTTTTTTTCCCCTCATTTGTTCTTGGATAGATTTACTCCGGAGGAAATTGTACAATTACACAGTGCTATGGCAGACCATTAGCTCTAAATAAACATTCTCATTTATTTGGCTTTACATGGCTTTCAATTTCTGCAATACATCTATCACAATTTTATGAAAAGTTGCTGGCAAGCATATGCAAGTTGGTAGTGAAAAAGTCCTTCAAATGCAAAGAAGCCTCCCAGAGAGGTCAAGTCACTCATAACTGCCTTGGTGCAAAAGCAGAGGATGATAAACACTAGCTAAATCTATAGAAAAGAAATCAATTCATTCCACTTACGAACCATATGCCTCCTGCTTTCTTTTGCATAACCACAGTAAGGGACTCAGAAGCAGAGGGATCAGAGTGTTCAATAAAACCATTAAGCAGTAATTTTTGTATGTGTGATTCGACAGCACTTTGAATGAATACGTAACACAGCTTTTGCAGTACTGGAGAATCATTTCTGTGAATGTTTTTTTCCATAACTCTCATTCCTTCCCAAAATTTTGAAATTGTGCAGTAATCATAACACAAAATCTCAAAAAAATTTGTCCACATTTATTCTGCTTCTTGTTCATGGTAACTGACCATTTTGTCAAGTTTCTCTGACAGCTTTTTTCTCCCCTCTGCTCCACTGACTCATATCAGGGCTTGTTTTTTGTTGCCTTCCACCATTAATTCATTTTGAAAGACTATCTATGGGCAATTCTTCTTTTTGCTTCATCTGACCTTGGCATGAGCTTTGACCAAAGTCTTCTTCAGTCAATATATTTTTTTGTTCTCTGCATATATCTCAAGTATCAAAGAGTGCTGAGTGAGAACTCCTGGTGCAGCATCCAGAAAGATAGATGTAAGTGGTAATGTTAGGTTTTTAATGTAATGTTTAATGGTAATGTTTAATATTTTTTTTTTGTTTGTTTTGATTGAGAGAAGACTAACTTATAGATAGGATGTGACAGCTTTGAAGAATAAAGATACTGGAGCAGAAAAGACACAGCTTTTGGGAAGTAAGTTTCCATTATGACTGTTCTTCACTATGGGAAAATTTGGTGATTTTGTATCTTCTGCAGAGAGCAATGCTGTCTGCATTCATTTTTACAGAGGGCTCTGCACCACTGTCTTCCTGAGTCCCTTTTGCTGTCCTGAATACTCTATGGCTTTGGAAAATTTGTGATTAAGGGTGAAGAAACAGCTCTGCAAATAGCTCCAGGCTTAAGGGATGGAATGCTTTTAAAATTAGGAACAGAACTTAAAGTCTGAGCCTACATGTATGGGAAGTTTTTTAATTCTTGGAGTCTGAGGGCTCCGAGTGCCACAAGTCACTTGATTCTGCTTGGTATGAAGCTGTTGTGTTTTCAGTCAGGTAGAGCTTTTCAAGACTGCTGCTGTTTCAACTGTTCTTGTCAAACAGGGTGGTCATGAATGTGTGGAGAAAAAGATATTTATTTATTTAATGTGGGCTTGTTTTTTTTTTTTTTTTTTTTTTTTTTTTTTTTTTTTTTGTGAGGAGGGCAATATATGGACCGAGCAGATCATAAATTTGAATATTTTGTATTTCTCACGATACAAGTCTAAGAGAAAAATCAGTGTGTACTGCAGAATAGTCCACTGCAAAGCCTCAAGATCTGTTGTCAAAGAAAAGAAAATCCTCTTGTTGATATATGACTACACAGGTGTACAACAGTACTCTCCGGAGTCAGGGTATATGTGGCACTATTCCCTTAATAAGATCCAGCCATGCATTCAAGCAGGAGAAGTGATTGTTCCACCTTCTGTGATAGCTGGTATGAATAAGTCAGTACTAAGAACTGCCTCTGGTTGAGGTAATTTCAAATTTAGTGACTTCCAGACATATAATTCAGGATGAAATCTAGGTAAAAAATGTACAAATTTTATAGCAAATCCATGAATGACTAAATTATAAGCTTTGCAACAATACAGTAATTCCACAAGGGACTTGCACTTTGACTCTTATAGAGCAGTGATAAAAAATCATGCATTACTTCTATGGCTCATCATAAAAAAACTGCTAAGGGGATGGTTTAAAGTTTTCTTCAGACTTATCCATGGTTTAATACATTGTGACTTCATTAGTTCCTTTTAGTTAAGTTTAGTTAAATATCTGTTGGCACAGACATTTGCCAAATAAGTTGGTCTCACTATTAGTACAACATAAAGAGGCTTTAAACCTGACATTCTCCTTTTTCAGGTCCCTTTGTATAGTCTTAGAATGGTGAAGGCATCTTGGTATAATCTGGATTCAAACTCTGCTTTTTGGAGTGCACTTAGAGTATATCCTGTCTTTATACTAAAGGATAAATGTCAAATAAAGATACTATGGACATCTTTACAGTTAATTCTCCAGAGCCCATGTTTTATTGTGGAAATATTACAGTCTTTATTACATAATTTGATTTAACAGTAGAATCTTGGAGACTAGTAATTAGAGTTCCTAGCTGAACAAGGGCAATATTTTTGCTCTGGGAAATAAGTTTTTGGTCTAAATGTGTTTGTTTGAATATCTGAAATGGTCTAATAGCGCATGAGCAACTGATGTGCTTAGGCTGCATGAAAACATTGTGCATTAGCTAACAAACTTTTCACAGATTAAAAATAAGTAAACCTATGGGCCCAATTTCAAACAGCTACTTCATTATAAAACAAAAATTGAATGCAGTCAGCAGAATTATGCTAGAAGATTAAAAAAGTTGGGTTTTAAAAAGTATAACATCATTTATGCTGATAACCACTAATGTGATGTCCAGAAAATATATGTTTATTAAAACAAACATTTCAAAACCTCTTTCAGAAGCTGATAGTTGTAATTCTTTTGTCTTTGCTTCATTTCTCTTTGATTATGCTGGCTGTATAATCCCTATTTCTTTGAATGTTGATAAACATATGTTGCACATTATGTGTTACAACTAAACCATGTTCTTTCTCTTGGTTTCTCTCCCTGTAGGAGGAGAACTATTAGGGCAGTGTAGTTTTTTGTTTTTATTTTCTAGAAAAGTACATTCAGCTATACATTTATGTGGAAGAAGGAAGATTAAATATGTTTTCCACTTAGAGTGGAAAATGTGGAGATTTTGGATGGTCTTTAGTTTTTATGGGAGTTTGTTTCACAGCTGGGACTGTCCCTTAAAAATCTGTTTCAGAATGATTTCTGGTAGGCTTATATTTATTCAGTTGTTTTGTTGCCACAAACTAGCAGCAGCCTGGCCTGGTCAATGGTTTGGATACTAGAATCTCATGTGTGGGCAAAAATGTAATAAAGAAGCATTCAGCTGTAATAATAAAACTGTATGAATGGTTTCTTGTCTAATTTAATTCCGATTTTAAAAATCCAACGCAAAAAATTAAGATGTTCTGAGAAGTATGGGAAATTCATGGCAGATGATTTTCTCTGCTTTGTCCTCTTCATACAAGCCAGCAAGTGTACATCTGGTAAGAATAGTGTATTTTGTTTTAAAAGTTGTCTAAAAGAGAAATGGTTTAGGGCATGGTCAATTGGAATTCTTTCAGTCATGGGTCATCAGTTTAATCCTACAGTATGAAATTTGAAATGCTCGAATTAGTTCAACTCGTCCTAGATTACAATATTGTGTGAAAACAAGTGATTGGCAGCAGTTTCATGAGCAAAGACGGAGTCAATATACTACTTTGATGAAACTGAGCAGAAGGTACCAGCACCATGTTCTGCTCAGTAGTATGAAAAATACAAAAGATGCATATTGAGATAATCCTGGTTCCTATATTATTATTTTGATCTACCTAACTATTATTATTTTTTAATACTCTATTTGTAGTTATCGTACTTCATTCCTGGGTCTCTTGGAAGTACTCCTCTTTTCTGGCTCACCGTTGTAGAAGGGGCACTTGGAAGCATGTACTTAACAAATTTTCATTTTCTTCTCCCGGAAGATATTTCTTGCCAGTGTGTCTGGTATCTGGCTAGCAGGTCATGAAGGACTGTGAAATTTCAAATACTGTGTTAAGATTTATGCAAAGGGTCGATGTCCAGACATTGAACATCCATAAGATCTAGATATTACTGTATAGGTATTTTCCAGACATTTAATATAATAACAATTATCTTTATCAATAAAGTTTATATGCTTTTTTTGGCCTTTTTTTTTTTTAACTAGAACAAGTAATTTAATATGAAAATTAAAATAAAACTAAGAAACTGGATGAGAAATGCCTTTCAAATCCTTTGAACAGTTTCTGGGTCACTGTCTTATGCAACAGAACTAAAGGTCTTGAATAGACCCGTCAGTTCAAAATACATAAAAACTGTTTTGTGGGTTTTGATATTTTTGTTTGTTTGGGTTTTTTTTGTTTTGTTTTGTTTTGTTTTGTTTTCTATGAGGGGACCTGATACGTGAAACTAAAAGGAGATGCCAAGACAGTTTGCACTTAAGCACATAGCTGTGGACAGCTCAGAATTAAAGCACAGCAAAAAGCTGCATTGTTTCCCATCATATTATGGTTTGTAATGTCACCAGCTGAAGATTCTGAAAGCTTAGAGCTCAGATTCCTGCATATCTTCTGGTTTAAGAAGTCAGGAAAGCAAAATACTAAGTCAAAGAAAAACAGTCATAGGCTTGGAAGGAAAGGTAATTTATCTAATTTAAAACTTTTGATAACCAAAGAGTAGTGTTGCTTTATTTCTATATCTGCCTAGTGTATTCAGGATAGCTGTGGATCATATGCTACCTCAACAGAGATTAGACTATATGGGACAATCTAGAGAAGGATGTAGTTTCTGCATTTTCTGTTAACTTTGAGTGAGAGTTACAGCTGCTTAACTACAAGTAGAAACAAGGGTCTAATATCCAGAAACTCCCTGGGTGAGGTACACAGAAATCTAAGTTATACGTGTTAGTTGAATTGCATGGATTTTTATTATTTTTTTTTTAAGTTGACATCACTTGCAAGTTTTTCCTTAGCACAGGGCCTGCAGAAACGTACTTGAGAATAGCAGCTCCTATGCTTTCCTAGCACCTGGAGTACTCAGCATCCAGTTTGACTAACTTTCAGGATGGTCACCTTAGGGAGCACCAGAAGTATCAGAGGTGTGACATCTTGGCCACATCTGCAGTTTCTCTGCAGATGCAGGACGAGGATTGCTGTAATACACAAGTGTATTCATGTCACCTTAGACAGTGCTTGTTTCTTTAAGGTAGCTGTTTGACTACAATTGGACTAGATGATCATTGTAAGTGCCTTCCAACTGAACTATCCTATTCTGTTCTGTTCTGTTCTATTCTATTCTATTCTATTCTATTCTATTCTATTCCATTCCACAGCCATAATGAAATCACATGATAAGTTTTGGAACTCAGTGTCTGGAAGTGATGTTTTGGCAAATCAGTCTATTATCCTGCATATTATTCTTACTAACTCAGCTAAGTTCTGTCCTGAAACTTAAATGAAGAGTATATGGCACTAATCATATCAGAATTCTTACCAAAGTGCATAATCATCACTTTGTGATATTTGTAAGAAAATAATCTTAGAAAATATGCTCTTAATTCAGTATGAGGCCAGATGTTTCTGCACACATAATCTCACATCTCCTCAGCCATTGAGGAAGGCTCTGACCTAAGATACATAAATGCAGATCAAGTAAGCACCTTCCTTCTGATGGATGGACACAAGCGCAGAGCATCCAAGATACTGAAAGCTGTAATTCCTGCCAAATCCTTTTAAGAATGTGGGACAAACTATGCGCTCAACATAATATAAAAAATAATTAAGGATGGCCATATTTTATTTCTGGATCAACATATTTCCTTTTATTGGGTCAACTTAAAATTTTGCCTTTATATTATATTCCAATTTGAAAAATAACAGAACTTGCAGAATTTTTACAATAGTTTTCTGGGACACACTGTATTTCTTCCAGTGTTAGCATATGGTACGTGTACATGGGACAACACTAGAGAAGAGTTAAAGTGAGTTGAGAAAGATGCTGGGATGTGTGGATTGATTTGCATTTGCCATATATCTTCATTTCAAGTCCAGGGTTCCTACAATATTTAATTAATTTTCTCTACAGCTTTAAACGGAGTGCAGCTTCTATTAAGTTTAATTAGTTTCCCTGGAGGCTTGCAGGGTAATGGTACAGCTACTGAAGGAGAGCAGCTTCTAATTGAGAGTAGTTTCTAGACAAAGATACATGCAGTTGAATACATTCAGTTTCAGGGCTGGGTTGCTTCAGTGCCTTATGTTCAGAGATGGATGTGCTGTGGGGTTAATTGACTTAAAGGTTGCCAAGAAAACTAATCTTTCAGTTTGTGTGACTCACAATTCCTGTGAGTAGCATTTTTACCATTAGCATGTAATGGAGAAACTGAGACACAACTCAAAGATGTGACTGAGCTCTTTATGAAAATGTGCACCAGGCAGTAAAAATGCCCACAGTTGCACCACGATTCAACTACTCCATGAGACTGGTTTTCAAAGCCAAAACCAAATTTTTTGGCCTTCAAAAAATTTGGACTACCTTCCAAATTTATGAAGGAGAGCGGAGCTTGAATCTAGAATCAGGAAGTTTTCTCCTTGCAGATGCTAGTTGTTGAGGAGGCTCTGACTTGGTGCCCATGTATGTATGCTAACCTAGAAAATCCAGAGACATTTGTTGCAATGTTTTGGCGTCAACATTGGCATTTCAGGTGGTGGTGTCTGTCACTTATGTGATCTTCAGACAGAACATAACTGCAAAAGTTCCATCAGCAGGACATTCCTAGAATAGTACATGGAAAATGTATACAGTTGAATAATATGGGAAATGGTTCTATTTCTAGTACACACTTGAATACCCATACATAGAACATTCCCTTGAAATGTCTAGTTTAAAACATTTCAGTTGATGATGGAGAGGTGGTCTGCATAAAACAGTAAGAAGGGGAAAGCAAGTTGTGAATGGTGGAGGAAGAGGGTTGTACCTGATACCTTGATAATCCAAGTATTTGGGAAGATATGATAAGGAGCTGTTATAAAGCTCCTATGAATTGCTGTTCATAGGTCTGTCACACAGGGAAAAACTTAAAAAATATTTAATTCCCAACAGTAATTAAAAAAAACTTATTTAGAATATGTTTTATTTTCCAATATCTTTTTCTAAGGAAGCATAGAGCTCCTTTGATATTCTCATTTTTCAGCACAAATTCCTGCTAGTCCAACAAACAAAGTGTTATTACAATTTTCATCCTCTTCTTCCTGGAAATTATTAATTATGCATTTTTTAATTCTTTCTTTCCTCCCACCTCCCATCTTAAGTATTTTTTCTATTTACTTAAAATCTATTAATCCATATTAAAAATCGCACTTTCCCTAAAAATAAACCTTCTATTATGACTGTCTAAGCAATCAGTAAAATAAGATAAAATAAAAAACTGTCTCTTGATGTCTGCTACTAACTACCTCATGGCCAAAATCAGATCTCCCAAAATATATAGGTCTCAAATGCTTTCATGTTTCAACCCAGCTTAAATGCCTAACTACATTTGATGACTTTTGGCCACAAACGGCAAAGACAGGTTCCTTGCTCCATATTTAGATGTCTCAAATAGTAACCAGATTTTCAGAAATGTATAGCAAGCTTCAAGAGCATTAAAAGTCACCCTGGTACCTCTGAAAAACATGAAATCATAGAAAGTTTAAGCACTTAATTTTAAGCCGCCCTACTTGAGACGGTTGACTTATTTGTACCTTGCCCCTGCTGTAAGAAGGATAGCAGTGCATTTCCTCCTCTCTTAAGAGTGCAATTGAAATAGCTTAGTGAAAATGATGCTTATAAAACTGGTCATCTGGGGCACGGGTCTTTTCTGTGAACAAACAGAAACTATGGGAAAAATGAGTGGCTGTAGTAGTCTTAAAAGGAAAGGGCAAAAACAACATGATAATTTAAATGATTGGATGTAGAAGGTCATAGTTAACATTACACACTGTCATACAACAACTCATTTAAACAAAGAGCATTCTTATTCAATTGCACACAGAACAGATCGAAAGGAATAGTCCAGTGCGAGGAGCAGTTAGCGCGGCTCATTTTATCATTTGCTGCTAATATCAAGAAATGCCCTTTAATACTTACCTGTTCACTTGGAATGCTTTTAGCTGTGGCATTACACTAATGTACATAAGTAGTATCATTTCCTTACAAGTTAAAAAAAAAAACAACCCACCAAAACCAACTTGGAAGAAATTCTTAGTATTTTTAAAATTCCATGACTTTGGTCAAAGGACTGCGAAGCCAGGTATTAAGGATTTCAGGCCTGTCAGAAGCTTCCTCCAATAAGAGGGCTTCTGTCATTCACAGTTGGGCACGTTCAAGATTTCCTGTGTTACTTACCTTCATGCTGACAGCTTGAGTGTCTCAGGGGACTGTGGGATTTTCTTTCCCCTTTTTTTCCTTTCAAAGTGTTTTGAGTGTCAGAGGGAGCTGAGGAGCAATGGGAAGGAGTGAGAATGAGAGAGTTTTTTTGGTGTTTCAGTTACTCTGTATTAAATTAAAAAAAAAAGGGAATTTGTTAAGCCTTTCCCCCCTAACTAATATTTAAAAGCATTCAATTAAGATTTTATAATGTGTCCAATGAGTTAAACCACCCCATGATATTAGAAAAATATTACATATATAAATAAAATACATCAAAGCATTAAAAAGCTATTACACACTCCGAACATAAAATGGCAGAATAATGATGGATCCTGCCATGCAGCAAACATATTCAAAAATATTATCTTCCTGGTAATGAAATGCCATCCGTTTCATTTTAAGCTAAATACGTTAGACATATCAGTGGAGTCTGTGCTGACACAGCAGTGAGTTGAAATTGAAAATCTGAAATTATATATATGATTGGACACAGTGTTAAAGTAATTTATAGGAAAAACCACAAATGTGCTGGGTCTGCACCTTTTGGTGAACTCATTTTAGAGAATCAGATAGAGGAAAACTCTACCATTTCTAATGTGCAGTTAGAATGGCAGCTCGCCAGGGCCCCAATATATTCAGTACGAGGGGCAGAAAAAATAGGAGAGAAAGAAAGAAAGAGGCTAGGGAGACTTGATTCAAATTACAACAATTCTGCATAAGCCATCAAGAAAATGGCATTCGTTTTCATCGCTCTGACCTAATATGATATAGCAGCTGTAAGAACTGTATTAGCTATCAAGACAAGTGGGAGATAACGGGGAAACATTTAGAGAGGGACATCAGGATAGGGCTAATTTCAGCTCGGCTGCAGACGCTTTGCGTGCTTTGCCATGGAGAGCAAAGTGGCAGCAGGAATCATTAGGACGATCATCTGATACCCAAGGTTTAAGCTGAAATTCAGGTTCTGCTGACTGGAATGGAGCCTCAGATATTACACACACACATGCAGACACACACATACAGCCCTCCCTGCAATGTGCACTGACAATTTCTCTCTCTCTCGCTCTTTCTCCCAAGTACTTTTTTCTTCCTGGCTGGCTCATCTCCAGTCAACTAAAGAAAACCAAAGAAACAACACGCATCAGGAAAGGTTTTGTGTGTGGAGCAGCTCTCTATGCCTTACTTTCAAGTATCTTTTGTCCTATTTTTTACAGTTCTTTCCTGAATTCAGAATGTTTTTCACTTAGTTTGAGAAAAGAATTAGAGAAAGAGGCAGTAATCTACTATTAACATATAGATTCAGTCCTATTACAGTTATTAATGTGCTAATTTATAGCATTAAATAACATTGAAATTATTTATTACTTGTTATTCAGAAGTAAGGTAACTGGTGTGGTGCAAAATACAAAGTTAGACAGATGTTACAATGAAGCAGCTACTTTTTAAGCAGATCAGACACACAAGCCATTTTGGGGTTTTATGTTAATCTTCTACTTAATCTCCTGCAAATGCCATAAATTAACCTGATTTGTAAGACTGCCATTGTCCTGATTTTCTTCAGGCATCATAGCAGTCAGGAAACATGAAAAGAAGTGATGACTGGGACTTTGAAAAATATTTCATATAGCTCTGTCGGAAGCACTGCTCTTGTGAACAACAGAAAAAAAAATTCTTTAGCTTTGGGAGCAGTGTGTAAACAGTTTGTGTGCTTAATTGTTGATGGACATTGCTTTTTCTAATGCTAATGAGTATTGTCTTTTCATTTTTTCTATTATCTGAGTATTAGAAAGAGAAGTTGATTTCTATCTTGATGGCAGAACACCTACAAGGTTCGTAGAAGCAACCCACTGCAGTAACTGGTAAATCGTAGTCTGCTTATCTGAGAACGGTGACTGAAGACATATTGCCCATAAAGAAAGAAGCCTGTGTATGTTGCGATTACTTTTTTACCACCTTGCCTTCCCCACAGCCGATCATGTGGTCCTTTGGTTGGACAAATCTCTTTTGCTCTGGGCAAATTAGAGAAGCTCTACCACACGACTTTCCTGGAAAGCTCCTCCAGAGGAGCCAGCCATGATATTTCTCCCCTTAGATGTAGATTGGTTTCTGCTTTATAGTTCCTGTGTAATGTCTTCACCACTAGTCCCACTCTGTGGCAGCTTCCCTGTTCACACTGGAAAGAGCTGTTAGGACGAGACTTTCAGTCCCCATGAGTTCTCACTCATGTTGGGTCCCAGGGACATATTTCCAGTTTCAATTTAGGGTCTTTAGAGAGCTGCTTTAGAGCGTTCCTGTGAATTTTCTTGCATTCTTCTCAGGGAAGCTCTCACTGTAGCACTTTTTGTTCTTAAAAGCCCCTCAGAGAATGATCTAATGAGGAAAAGAAAAATTCATCTTAAAAGGCTTATTCTCTTGCTTTCCTGGGCTTTTTGTCTGCCCCATGGACAATGATTACGCTTTTTAAGTATTACTCTCTACAATGTTCCTCTGGGTCTCCTTGCTAAGCCTTCAGGAGGGCAGATGTTAACTGGAGTCTTTTTCTAATTTTACAAGACAGCTTTGTGGGCAGTTCTCACCTGAAGAAGTTATACAACAGAAGCAGGATACGTATATGACACATACATGCATATATGTGCCTATAGCACAGAGTTACAGTGTGGGACAACTTTTCAGCACTTTCCTGTTTAGGTCTCTATCACCATCACTGACAAAAATATTTCCTCTTCTACTTTGGTAACATTTCCTTGAATGTTATTGTCAGTGCTAAAGGTATTTTGAAATAAAAGATGTGAAAAGCAAGAAGGAGTTAAGTTCATCAGTCCCTCTTAGTTCTGATTATGTTTGTCCCAAAATATTTAAGAAGTGCCAGGACTCCTACTCACTGCCAGATTTACATTACTTGGGGCTCACAATAACAAGATGGGGGCCACTGCTCGCAGCAGTTCACCTGGACTCTGTCACTGAAATGCTTTCTGGATGTGTTGTCTGAGGTTTGTAGTAGGAAGGACTGAAAAAAAAAGAGTTTCATCCTGGTAATTACTTACTAAACAGAACTAATCCAGAACAGCTGATGTTCAAGGAGATCAAACTTAATGAATGATTACAAATCTGTAATCAGCATTTTACAGCATATGTACATGTTGGCTGGCTTGTATACACAAGATGTGGAGGACACAACCGTGAATTTTTGCACTTTATGGATTATCAAATGAGTTCTCTGCTGGGAAATGGGAGGTCTCTTATTCTCTCTGTCAGCCTGGTGTTGGGTTGTGATTCTTCTGTTCGTTCTGCTACTGCTATCATGTTTCATGCGTGAGTTCGTCTGCAGGCTAGAGGCAAACATGATATTTCTTTGCAAGTAATAAATTTGTTGCATTCACCCATGATAGAAAACTAAAGTTAACATCAGTTTAACAATCAGTGATTTTAATGAAATACTACTCAAATCATTAAAATGAATAGGGCTGATGACTCACAAAATTAGACCTTTTGGCAAATTAGTTAATGACTGACAAAACTGCCTGAACAGCCCTACTTATCAATGGGATGTCAACAACACTATGAAAAGTGATGGAAAAAATATGCTAAGATGGTCTAGTCCCATAGTAGTGTATTATCAGGCAAAGAGCAGAGAGAATTACTGTTCGTATATCTACATATCCAGATAGACTTACTCTCTGATAATCGGTATTAACTCAGTACTTTGCTTTTCTTACATAACTGTTCCATTGGATATTACTTTAATTACACCACTGTAACCAAGTGGCAAAGTTATTCAGACTGCAGACGATTATGGTAGCGACAGACTTTTTTGAGAATGATGCTAAACTGCAGTAAATTAATGTTATAAATGTATTCAAGCTATTTTTATGTCTGGAGATAAAATAGGAATGCTAGTAAATTATTTGGAAGCTCTGAAACAACTACATACACTTGAGAATTCAAACAAGTTCACAATTTTATCTTTTCCTTGCTGTCTGTGGAGAATTGAGTAAAGTGCTGAGAATTTATGATGTTAGAACAAAATGGGTATCTGCTGTGAAAGGAAGAGGTGCAATGTTAAAGACCATCCAAATCTGACATGGAATTTGTCTAGCGTCAAAAAAAGTCAGTCTGAAACCCAGGCAGCTTCTCTTTGGAGCATGGGCTAGAACAGAGATACCGATGTTGCTTTGGAGTGAGCGCTTCAGCAAAATGGACCTACTTGTGTAGGCAATATGGGCAGTGGAGCCACAGTAAGGCCAGAAGGAAATCTGTGAACCACAGTGAATGGTAACCTGTTCTGGGAAGGTGCCGAGTGCTCATGTTGCATCTGAATTTTTGCTACACTTAGGGTTTTTATTGCAGGTAATTAAAACTGAGAATTTCTTACAGACATATATTGCTACAGTAAGTGCAGAAATTGCTAATGTCTGAGTCCCAAGCAGAATCCCAAATTTCAATCTTTCTACTTCCTTTCCTACATATGGGATTTTCCAAGTATATAAAGATCTTTCAAGTGTGTAACCACATAAACAATAGCAGTCTCATTATTCCTGCTCAGCTGAAAGACAAAAAGCATCTAGGTCATTGGTTTGGTCACAGAAGTGGGTAAGCTTATTTGCGTGAGGGTGGCTGTGAGCAGTGGGCCCAGAAAGCAACTCACTCCTTTTTGCCCTCTCAGAATGGATTCCAGGCGTTCAGTTTTACCTAATCAGAGAGAAATTGGGATTGTACCCCAGTATCAGTTTTCATGGTGACAACTGAGTAGTGAATAGGGTCGGGATAGCAGAACCATGGCTTCTATTTACAAATATTTTGGTTGCTTGCTTTATCTGGTGTCCATGCTTGTGTTGAAAAGCCTTGATGAAAATCAGTCTGAGATTTTTTTTTTTGGTGTCCAGGCATGATCTCAAAGGGAATATTTGGAGCTTCTGCCAAAATACTGGGCCAGATCCTTGTCTACACTCCATTGGCATAAATCCAGGACAATCCCACTGATTTCGAAGAAGTTACTGCAGGTTATACTAACCAACGTGCATAGCTCAGAATGTCAGAGCTCTGCTAGGATAAATAGTGTTCAATTTAGATGAAAGTGGCATCACAAGGTTATATTATTTTCCTCTTCTAAGTCAGAATGTATGTGCTGCTTCTAGTTATTGGTGCTGTACTAGGTAGCCATGTTCGTTCCAGTTTCGCTCTTAGTTTCACTGGGGATGATCTCAGAGAGCTGCATTTATATTGAACCTACTGTTGCCTTAAATCTGAATGTGAGATCAGCAACTGGCTACACTTAGCCAAATTAATTATTATTAACAGAGTTAATTATTATCAATATTAAAATAATTATTAGCAGAGTTTCATGGTAATGAGGATGAGCATAGACTTTACTCTACATGAAGGTGATGGACGCTTTGGAAATGCCTAGTAACAGCTGGAAAGGTAGGCAAGCCCCTACATACACATCGTAGACTATATCTTCTCACAGTCAATATATTACCAAGCAGAAATGTAGTTACCGCTTACAACGTTCCTGTATTTTCCTTCGAAGTTCCTCATATGCTTGATATTTCATCTTTTGATAGTTGGGCAGTAAATGAGATAGACAATCTTCTGTAGCAAGATTTAGACTGAGGCAATCCCTTTTGTAAGCACTTCTGTCTAGTAATAGTAATATGGACAGGGATCAGGGTTGTTAATCTGGCTGTAATGGGGGTTCCACAAGGAAGAGAAAAAAAAAAAAAAATAAAAAAGGAAAAACTGTAGGTGGTTCTCTTTAGTTGGTAGTAAACAATGTCAGAATTGATGTGTTTTTCTTTACTTCTGAGCTGTTGCTTAGTGCACTGGAAAAAATTCTATTTTTTTGCCCCATTTAATAGTCACCAAAAAACCCAAATGTGTTGTCCAGTAACACCTGGTAAGAGGGGATATTTTTCTGAAACTAAATGAATAAAATTATCTGAAGCCAACGTAAATGTTATCACTGAGAAATCTAGATAAAAGATGTTATGTAGGGTTTTCCCAACCTTTTAAGGCAATTTGTATCATTTATGACAGACCCATAATGATGCAAATTGCCATCAAGTAGGATATTTCAGGCCATTGAAATGCTGTAAAGCTGCAGGAGAAATAAATTATCATCCCAGAACTTTGTATTCAAATGGCTGTTGTGAGGAATGAACATAAACCAGTCTCAATGTGCTCCCCAAGTTTTCTGGGCACCATGCCAGCCAGAAATTATTTCATTACAGTAATTCTTTGTTGCTGCCAAAAGAAAGAAAAAGGTAGACAGGGGACAAATTTATGTATAATATTGATCAGGCTGAATTAAAATGCTTACATGATCTGGGATTTAAAAAGCAAGAGAAAAGGTAAGAGAGAATAAGAATGATATTCTTTGAACACAGAACTACAATTTTGTAGTTTTTCTGGTAATATTTGTTTTCTGACACTTTGCACCCTTCATATCAAGGTCTGAAATGAATTTACTTGTACAATTGAAAGAATAGATAATAACTTTTTTGCAGAATAAAATTTTGACCCTTGTTTGTAAGAATCAAGCTTGACTCTACACTATAATTTTCTCTGACTTTGACAATGAGTATTCTTTTCACTCTCTATACACCCCAGGTATAATCTAAAGTTTATATGGTTACAAATGAAAAAAATAATTATATTTTATTGTCATCTGAAATGGATAACTTTGTATAAAATCTGTTCAAATTTATTTAGGCCCAGAAAGTCTATTCTGTGTGCTAATCGATAGTTACCGTTTTACCTCCCTTCTTTTCCTATTCTTCTTCACTTAGGAGCACCATTTAAAAAGACCTGAATGGAGACCAATTCTTTGGTGGGTGCTGCATGTCCTCTGCTCCAGGCAAAGTTGACAGATCACATCTTACCTTGGCAGATACATTCTGCATTCAAAAGCAATAATCACACCACCCAAACTGAACTGCTTTTGCTCTTACCTGGTAGCATACCTGCTCACTCCAGTGTTCATAAGAACAATAATGTCGATGTCTAAAGGAAGAATTTCTTTGGATTTCCCTTAACTGCTTTTAAATTTTGTGGAGAGCTGTGTTGGCTTGTTTCATTAACTGCACAGGAATCTTAGACTTTTTACACTTCAGCAATATTGTTTACAAGCACAGTCACATATGGTGTTATAGCTATATATAAAAAAATATGTTATTCCTTCCCATGTCTTCCAGAACCCAAATGTTCTACAAGTATCTGCTATAAAGTCTGCATATTTTGGTACCCGTTTATTTGGAGTTATTAAAAAGTAATCTGGACATAGTCCTGGGCAACTGACAATGGACAAAAACACTTGAGCAGGGGGGGTTGGGCCAGCTGACCTCCAGAAGTCCCTTCCAATATCAACCATTCTGTAATTCTTTGGGTTTAATACTTGTTTATTGTGAATGCACCTAAAGCATGGTTAACAGAAATGTTCCATTAATGTGAAAATAAATAAAGTAAATAGCAGGTGGTGGCAAGAGTGGAGGGACAGATCTTGGAGCAGGCCATCCTGTCAGATTGAGCATGACTCATATACTGAGTGTGTGTAACAAATATATTTCTGGAACATTCGGTTCTTTGCTGCCTGATAATAATCTGTTGTTTTCAGCAGCGAAAAATATAGAGTGGTAAAAAGACCAAAGTTTTCCAAGCACTATACCCTGCCTTTGGAGGATGTCATAGACTACAGAAGTGAGCCAGTGACATGCTGGAGACGTAAAGGGGCAGGATGTGTGGTCACTAAGACACCTGTGCCCCATTTCTGCCTTCCTCTACAGCAAACCAGGGTAAGAAATGCTTGTGCGGCATCTATATCTAGGGAACCTGGGAGCTAGCAGGGATCTTGAGATCCTGATGTGTCTTGGAGGTCGTAGGGGTCCAGCTGCTGTTGCTACAACATAGGAGGACCCTGCAGTCTTTAAAAGCCTGAGAAGTCTGCAGATAAGCAAAGTACTGTTACCCTAGTGTTACAAATGGCTGAACTATGAAGCTCAGTAGAGTCTGTCGAACAAGGCCTGTGGCCATGCAAGGATATGAACCCAAGCCTCCAAAGGCTTCAGGAAATCTGTTTAAGTAGGAAATGTTAAAACATCTTTCTCTTCCTGAAAATAAACCCATTCAGACAAAAAAAAATCATTACTTAATATGAAAATACTTTTTTTGTCTGTGCTTTTTTATAAACAAAATTGTCATTAAAGAGTAATGAAAGAAAGCCATTGTAGCCTACCTGGTAAATAATATTCCTAAGCAGAATTTTTAACACTTGTGACTTACAGCTTTAATACACACACACAAAAAAAGAGTTTAAATAAAAATGAAACAAAACAAAACTTACTTTATTTTCACTCTTTCACCTCTAGTGTAAAATCAATTTGGATATTTCACAAGTGATGTCCCACAGGGCTCAGTACTGGGGCTGGTTCTCTTTAACATTTTTATCAGTGATCTGGACAAGGGGATCGAGTGCATGCTCAGTAAGTTCGCAGACGACACCAAGTTGGGTGGCAGTGTTAGACCTGCTGGAGGGTAGAAAGACTTTGCAGAGGGATCTGGATAGGCTGGATCAATGGGCCAAGGCCAATAGGATGAGGTTCAATAAGGCCAAGTGCTGGGTCCTACACTTGGCTCCCAACAACCCCATGCAACGTTACAGGCTTGGGGAAGAGTGGCTGGAGAGCTGCCTGGTGGAAAAGGACCTGGGGGTGTTGGTCGAATGTTGGCTGAACATGAGTCAGCAGTGAGCCCAGGTGGCCAAGAAGGCCAATAGCAGCCTGGTCTGTATCAGGAACAGCGTGGTGAGTAGGACTTGGGAGGTGATCATCCCCCTGTACTCGGCTCTGGTGAGGCCCCACCTCGAGTACTGTGTCCAGTTCTGGGCCCCTCACCACAAAAAAGACATTGAGGTGCTGGAGTGGGTCCAGAGAAGGGCAACAAAGCTGGTGAGGGGTCTGGAGAATAAGTCTTATGAAGAGAGGCTAAGGGAGCTGGGGTTGTTCAGCGTGGGGAAGAGGAGGCTGAGGGGAGACCTTATCACTCTTACAACTACCTGAAAGGAGAGAGAGGCAGGGGTCAGTCTCTTCTCCCAAGTCACAGGTGATAGGAGAAGAGGAAACAGCCTCAAGTTGCGCCAGGGGAGGTTTGGACTGGATATTAGGAAAAATTTTTACACTGAAAAGGTTGTTAAGCCTTGGAATGGGCTGCCCAGGGAAGTGGTTGAGGCACCATCCCTGGTGGTATTTAAAAGACGGGTTGACATAGTGCTTAGTGACATGGTTTAGTGATGGTTTTTAATCAGAGTTAGGTTGGTGGTTGGACTAGGTGATCTTAAAGGTCCCTTCCAACCTAGACAATTCCATGAATCTATGATTTATTTATTAATTTTTATTTATGAGCTTTTCTTAAAACCTTATCTTTTTCAAGTATCACAGATTCTTCTTTCAGTTTAGATGGAAGTTTGAAAAGATTTTTGTAAGGGTTTTGTGTTCTCAACAAGGATATTTTCTGTTGATGGGGTATCTGAGATGGCCTGAATGTCAGTATCAAAAGGAGAATTGAGTTATAACCAAAGAATTGCCATATTTATAAATGGTACAGAAATGATTATTTTTTTTCCTTCAGAAAATACTTAATAACCCAGTAGAAATAAATGATGGAGGCTATTACTAAAGCAAAGATTCTAGAGATGTTAAGAAAAATCTAGATAGATGCCAGAATCCACCATCCATTTATCAGATAAGATAAACACAAATGAATTTTCATATATAAGTCATAAATTACCTAATTTCATTAGAGAAAGCCTGAGCAGTTCACAAACTGTAGTGATGAGGCAGCAAATGAAAGGCAGTCTTCTGTAACTGTATTTTATACAGTCTTGTTTTTGCTCTGAAACACTGTCTACTTCTTCTGTAAAAGCCTTTTTCCATATGAGATACGACCACCAGGAACTTGGTAGGGCAGTTCCACATTTCATTTAGCTTCTGTATTCCCTTGGAATTTTTTCTGTGAGAACACTTTTTTTGGAGTAGTGGTACTAATAATAAGGATTTAATTTTCCATTTTGTGGCATTAATTATGTGCCAAGGCTGTACAATTTCAAGCTGGGTTTCCACATTGTCATTTTTCTGTGTTGTAATTGAATGAAGTTACCTGTGTTCTTCGGCATTAGTGTTTTCAGACGCTACTTGGCCATTTGTTTTCCTTGTGCCTTGCGAAGGACCAGTAGGATGCTCTCTATGATGAAATTCAGGTGAACTGACCACCAAGTACAAACTGAAGAAACACCAGGGTAGTCCCTTTTTTTCTCTTGCTGGTGCATGCTGTTGCCTCTTTCTGACATTGAATGTAGTTCTTTTTGAAGTTTTTCTTATTCTGGACTCCCTTATGGGGTATAACCCATTAGTGTGTTATTTGTATTTTTATTATTGTTATTTCCTCACACACACCCCCTCATGACACAGGCTTCCAACTGTGTTTGCAGAATTTGTTCAAATCCCTTCAATTAATCAGCTCTTTAAGATATCCTGAGTCACTATTTTAAGTCCATTCAATGCTTATGGACTTCTCAGTCAGAGGGCAACTACCAAAAATAAGGAGACGGGATGGAGAAAGTGCTTTCACAGAATCACAGAACTGTAGAGATTGGAAAGGGACCTTTGGAGGTCATCTAGTCCAACCCCCCTGCCAAAGCAGGTTCACCTAAAGCAGGCTGGGCAGGAACACATCCAGACGTGTTTTGAATATCTCCAGAGAAGGAAACTCCTCAGCTTCTCTGGGCAGCCTGTTGCAGTGCTCTGGTACCCTCAGAGTAATGAAGTTTTTCTGCATGTTCCGATGGAACTTCCTGTGTTCCAGGTTCTGTGCGTTGCCCCTTGTCTTGTCACCAGGCATCACTGAGAGGAGTCTGACCGCATCCTCTTGACACCCACCCTTTAGATATGTATAGGAGTTGATAAGATCCCCTCGCAGTCTTCTCTTCTCCAGGCTAAACAAACCCAGGTCTCTCAGCCTTTCCTCATAAGTGATGTGCTTCATTCCCTTGATCATCTTCGTAGACCTCTGCTGGACTCTTTCCAGTAGTTCCCTGTCCTTCTTGAACTGGGAGGCTCAGAACTGGCCAGGGTACTCCAGATGTGGCCTCACAAGGGCAGAGTAGACGAGAGAACATAGGTAGTGAGAATGAAGGAATACTGTTGCTGGGATGTGGGTGGCCTAAGATAAGTATCTTCTAAAACTGAAGTGAGAGAAATTATTTTATAAGTCAGAGATAACTTTTAGAATCCAACTTAAGACCAGGGGAGCCAAAAAGGGAGGAGAGAATGCAAAAAACAGTCTGTGCTGTTGTCTGTAGTACTAAATGAAATGTCTGTTACATATTAGATCTAGATCATAATTTGCCCTCTTTCTTTTGCTAGTGATAGGAAGTTAGGGTAATAAAGATGGAGAAAAACAAGGCAGGGGATATCATCACTACCAGTCCAGGCTAATATTTGCATAACCATTCAATGATTCTATGATTTTAGGTCACAGCACAAGTCCATCCAGAAGGGAGAGTTGGATTCAGCACTGCCAGTACCTACCGGTCTGCTTTAGCCACTCTTTCTCTTCAAGTGATGGAGCGGCCCCATTCAGTGTATTAATACTAACAAGGCATCAGAAGAGTGCATGCAGATGGCATTTCTTCATCCCTTCCTGATCATCCCGGAGGATAAAGTAATAAAATGTTTAAGGGCGTGTGAACCGTCTTATTGGGACTTCTGTGTTTCCCTGAACCCAAAAGGCTGCTGACAAAATGATTCTCTGCTAAAGGCATTCCCTATTTCAAAGAATCACAGATCTGGCTGAGATTCTTCTTTCTGAATGCTCACATTTTCCTCTTACATGCATAGCTGCTGAGGGATGGAAACAATGAAATTTTTAAGGAAAATGTAATGCATGTAAAGATGCAAACACACATCTTTTTATTGTGTTCTTGAAATACCGCTATTCAGTGGTACAGTTCAATCTACACAGAATAACATTCAGCATTTATAGTGGTTTGCATTTTGAACGAAGACTTCACCTTTTTCTTGTTAACCTGTGATTTTTTTGGATTGTCTCTTTCTCCTACTTTCAAAGACAGGGTCTTCTTTTTTGCATTTCATGTCTTTAACCCAATTTTATTGCATGAAATAATTTCCCAATATGCTTCTAAGTATGAATTCAGAATGAGATAATTCATAATTTCACTTTTCCATAATTCCAGAATTATTAATTACATGTGTTTTAATCTATGGTAAATCCTACAGGTCACAAATGAAATCAGGGCCAAATTTTATTAAACATGGTGCAGATTTTAAAGCAATCTCTGCTTGGAAGAACTTACCATTTTCGTTGATAAGAATTAAGAGTTAACTTCTAGACCTGCCCATCTAGCCTGGGCAGAGGTGGCATAAATTGCTGAGGTCCTGATGCTTTTGTGACAGTGGATTTTCTATGCTCAGGCTTCATTTACAAGACAATTTTGTCTGTTCTAAAGGCCAGACTGAGTCCTTATAACTCTGACATGAGTTAATTGCTGTTTTTGTAACCCTATATTTTTGTATATACAGATGCTTCTGCAGTGGTTGTGTGGGAGATGTAAACAATTTTGACCTTTGATTTGTGCAGAGATGTCTCTGGAGTGAAGTCATATTGCTCTTATGGAATGGTATAGAATTGGAGTATAACAGCATTTAACATTGTGTAACACATGAAACTATATTTAACATTCAGATACCTTTTATTTTCTAACAGACTTTGTGACACTTAAAATTAAAATAGTTTTCACAGTAATAGTTTGCCTATTATTATTATTAATTGTTGTTTTATATCTTTATTATTTCACAAAACTCACAATGGCTCACTGCACCACTGCAGACAGTTTTACAACCAAAGGTGCTTGCTTGTCTGTTTCTTGCATTCTGTTAAATATTTCTTATTCCTTCAGACTGCACTACAAGGACCATTTCACTGTCCCCTTTGGCTTCTGCATCTTGCTTCCAGCGTGAACAGACAGGTAATAACCATTCAGCAGGGCCATTACCTCTTCTAAAGACTATTATCAAAATGGTCATTATACATAATGGAGATTATTACAGGCAGCTTGAGAGATTTTTTAGATACATCTCTACAGTAATAGGTGGCCCTTTTTAGCCTTACACATTGGTGGGAATAATACTAGGGCACAAAAGACATGGCAAATGTTGCTTTTTATCAGAACTTTTCTAGCTTTTAATGTCTTTCCAGGATTGACTTCTGGATTAAAATGATATTTATACAACATCTGTGAGCACTACCTGTTGATAAGTGTATCAAACTGTAAATGCTACAATGAAGAATTACAAGATTAAAATGTAAGCAAAGTATTTTTTCTTCCTAAAAAGCTATGAAGTTTTCAGTAAAAAAGAAATATTCTAATACAGCCCGTTTCCAGGCAGGTATATAATTTACAAAACATTTAGAACCCAATTTTTAAAGAATCTCAACCTGTTACCCTATGGAAAAAAAAGACCATATGAAATCGCTACTTGTTCTTTTTACAGTAGCATTTGTTTTCCAGTTGATGATAGTTCTTTTTCACTTTGAGTTTGAAATGCAAAATCTTGGTTAATCCAAGGTATATCTCTAGGGGACTTAAGCCTAAATTTTGAAGAGATGTGTCTTTTCACTCTACTTCAGCTGCTTTCCCATTCCGTCCACAACACTTGCAAGAATATTATTTGCAGCCCTGCTTCCGCACCAGTCTGGCATACTGCAAAGAGAAATGCCAAACAAACTAAAGTGCATCTACATCTTGGGTTTCGCACAACCGATTTTGAAGACATGCTGTCCAGAGGAATGGGCCGGGTGGTGAGGGGGAAGAGGTGGCGAACTCTTTTCTAGTTTATTCATGACTTTCACCCAGAGGAGACTGGCATTATTTATACAGATCCTTTGAAATTGTCTGTGTTAGGAGGCCCAGCTCCAGTGTGCCAGCCTTACTGGTAACTATGTCTCTCTTCCTTTCAATTCTACCCTGTGTTCAAATCACGGTTCAAAACAACCCTCTTCTAATAGGAGCTGAGTGGGTACGGGGTTGTTATGAGTATTTTCCTTGTCTTGATTATCCCTGCTACATGTTGATTATATACCTTTCTTCTTAAAGAACATTCTCTCTTTCTTTTGGGATATAAGCTCTGCCTACTCTGCTTCTAATAACGGCACTTATCATTTGAAGGAAATCAGAAATGGACTCCTTACCTAGCCTTTTATTTTCCTTTCCCTGCCATGTAGTTCATTCATCTTCTTTTTTCTTTTTTTTCATTTTGTTGCAGCTATAAGGATATCTCCCAAACACATTGTGTTTCTCACCACACAGTTCTTGCTGAAGCGATGCATCCTTCTTGAAGTCACACCCTCTCTTTCTGACATAGCCCTGGCTAAGGAGAGCACTGACCCTTGAGATGGGTGTGAACAGGCAGTGCAGAAGGAACTCAGGCAATAACAAGTGCAACTAAAACGTGTTCAGAAGAGAGATTCTGCCCTGAAATATGTTTTCCAGAGTCTTGCTTCACAATGGAAGCATTTTTTTCACCCCTTCAGAGCTCTTTAATCCCAATCCATTGTCCTCCAGTGGCCTTCTATAGTCAGACAATTACGAGAATCTAAATGTGTGCAAGGCTTGCAGAGGGGCAGAAACAAGGACACCTGACATAACTTTTGTGGCTTGTGCAGTGCACGTGATTATGAACAGGACCCTTCTGAGAAATGACACCACTTATGCCGTCTTGTGGCTTTCCTGTTACAGAAAGGCTTTTATGCATCCCCATCCTCTGGTTTTCAACAGTTCGTTTCTCTTCTCAGCTGTTCTGCAGACATCAAACACATTACTCTTGTTGTGTATCCAGCCCTCATGGGCTCCAGAGTGCAAGCATCCAGGAGCTTGAGTCTTTTTCTGTATTAAAATCTCACCGTTTGTGGCATCAAGCCATCTGTTACCCAGGACTTTTGATGTTAGTAAGTTACTGTGCCGAGTGACAACAATTGACCAAAAAGAACTGTTTGGTTCAAAACACCACTGGAAATAGAAGTGTGAAGATAAACTTAAACAGAAAACATTTCCACTTGGGGACTGGTTGCTTTAAATCATCTGATTCTGTGATTCACCAGACAAGGTGATAGCATGTGCCAAGAATAATGTTTCAATCACATAATGTTATTATTGGTTGTGAATTCATATTCCCCCTCCTCCCAGCATATATTGGTGTCAGATGTGACAGATTTTGGACCTCATTCTTAACTAGCAGTGAGAAACTCTCTGCAAGACAGCAGCAGCATAAAACTTTGTAAAATTCAACTGGGGTCTCTCTGAGAGCTGTTCCATCCTGTACAGGGAAGTAAGTTGCTGTGGCAGCTTGGAAGTCTTATGCTCCCCTTGTCAAGCAACACTTTTCATCATTAACAGGACTTGGTCCAGGTCTGTGATTTATGTCAAGTGAAAAAAATAATTGTCAACAATTAATAATGCCTGCATTAATTTACGTTAGCTGAGAGGGATTGCCATACTTAAGATCACAGCCAGAAAACAGTCATGTTATAGCTATATCCCTTCTTTGCCTCATTTGCAGCAGCAAAATGGGTGGGTGGAACAGGGGCAGTAACAGGAGGTTTTTTGATAACTTTAACATTAGCCAGACCTTTCTCCTATTGCCAGAGCCTCTGAGGGGTCTGATTGCATGAAATCCAGGAATTGTCTCTTCACTTAACCAGTAGCTTGTAGATTATTTGAAAAAGAGAAATAAAATGTACTGTGGGAGGGGAATTTAAATAGAAATAAGATTCTTAGTTTTTCGAATCTTACCTATTCAATCAATTTGCCAGTTTGGGTCTACAGGAAAAAGCATTTAACTGGCTAGACAGCCAAGCCTCGCTGCCCCTTACACAGCAGTTAAGTTAGTAGCTGTAAATGCCTAGCAGTATGTGAATTAGTTTGCTAGTTTGCAGCATCCTTTGACTCTGACAGAAAAAAAAAAGGGGGGGGGGGGGGGAAGAGGGGGAAAAAGAGAGCGAGAGAGAATACCTGCCAGCTATTTGTGAAGTAAATGTTCCCATTTCTTTTAAAATACAATAGCGAGTGTAATTTTGTCACATGCATCTGTTGCTATCACCTCTCACTTTGTGCTGAAGTGCTCACCAGAGCATTTACAGAAGTGATTCTTCCTCCCACCCCTGACATCTGCCACCGAAAATGCTGCATTATTCATCAGCGTGCTAATGGCAGGTGATGAGATCTTTTCACGCTACATCCCTCTCAGTAGGTGTTTATTACTCTGTTCACCAGCAGCCCTGCTATTACTGCGGGGCCAGAAGAACTCTACATACTCGCTTGACAGGTAATGGGAAACGTGCTCTGCTCACTTGGCTCACAAGTGCAGATGAAGGTTATTACTAGGGCAGCTGCAATATCATGGGTGCAAAGAAGACGGTCACTTTAAGTGAACAGCTTAATTCTGGAAATCCATACAAATCATGTCAGCACCGTGATAATCCATCTTCTTTACCTTCTATCATTTCAGCAGTCATCACACTGTAATAATTTTCTCCTGGTTCACCTGTGGTCTCTATGAATAACAGAGTGGGGGAAAAAAAAAGAAGGAAAAGAAGATGAGTTTGGCTTAGTGTCTGATGATCACACTGGTGAGGAATTTATCTCTGTCTAGTAAGCAAGATGCTGTCTTGTATGTGTCTGTGCGTGCGCACGCGTGTGTGTGCACGTGAATGTTTGTGTCTTGAGGAGGGGAGAACCTTGCAACCAGCACTGAATGTGTGTGTTTAATTTTAAAAAACAGCTTGACAAGAAAGGCAAATCTCTACTGATTTATTTGAAGCCTTGTGACAAAAATTACAGAACATAAACATGCCAGAGCACAGGGGAAATTGAAGGAGGAGAAATTATTTTTACTCCAGAGAACTCAGTTCACTAACAAGACTTCCCTGGTTGTCTTCCTTCTAGCTTTCTCACTTAGACACATTATACCATCCTGAGCAATCCATAAAAAACCTCACCCCACACCAGGAATAAGCAGAGTTTTTTAAAGACACAGCCTCAATTTCACATAAGAGGTAGAACTCAGCCTAATGCTTCATTTTCTAAAACAAAAGGTGTGCTGGGTCTGCAGAAATATCTTGAGTGCCTTGAAATGAATGATGTGGTAAGGCACTGTGTTTTTTGGAATGTATGCTCCCAAAAATGAAAGCTAGGAAGATTTTGAGGCAAACAAAATTGGCTGCAGTTTTCTACGTGCTACAACTGCTGAACTGCACCTGTTTCCCTACCAGTATAGCCTACAATAATTAAACAAAACCTCAACTGGTAAACAATGAAATTTTTCTTCTCATCAGACTTTTGTCCTTAAACTCTTGTTTCTTATTTCCATGTATAAACTGCAGGGTCATTTGTTATGCCTAGCATAACAAATACCTTTTAAAATAAATATATGTTTTTTAAAATAAAAATACCTTTTAGCTGGGGGAACTAAAGGTAAAGGAAAAAAACCAAAACATTTCAGGTATCTATTCTGTTTTCTATCCCTCTGTTTTTGGCAAGTACATTTGTTTTTATATGTTGAGCTTCTCTGTAAGCCCAATGTGTAAACTTTTAGATGGGCAATATAGACTAATATATGCATTATTTGCAAATTAAAAAGTATCACAGTCCAGAGATAGAAAGGACAAGAGATGCACACAGCAATACTTGTCAGAGCCGTTAATAGTTACCACAAGTAACTGGGATGGGGAGAGAATAGAGTGGTCTGAGGACAGAAGAAATCTCCTGTGACCTGTGGCAGAGGGCTGCTTTGTGCTGGGAAGGGAAGGTGATGAGTGGCTGGGTGTGCTTGTGGAGTTACAACTGCAAAGTGTTAATCCTCGCCTGGGGTTTAAGCAGGGAAAACAGAGACAAACCTGGAAATGCAAAGCATTTTCTGTGAAAATAATTAGTGTGCCTTATTTACTAAAATGTTGATTTCACTAAGGGATTGCTCCATATTCCAGTGGTAGTAAAAACGTAAGCTGCAGCCTACTACTGGCTGTAATTTCTCTGTTTCAGTATATGAACTTATTCCAATACAGTTTTATCTGAAGGGTTTAGTAAGATGGTGACAGACTGAGTAAGGAAGATATATAATTCTCCTAAGATTTAATAGGAATTCAGTTCATAACAAGATGACAATAGGGATGTATTTGCTATAATTGGAAATGATTAATTTCTTTGATTTTTTTTTTTGTGAACAAAATGCCATCAAAAGAAATTTCTAAGTGCAAGCAAAAGACGATGTTCATGGCTTTCTGTTGCTAAACATATGTCATTTATGATGATGCCACATCGCCATTGAAATGTAATTGTGATAAAAATGTAAGTCCTTGCTCTGGGCCCAGCAGGTGTTTGAGTGGAATTATAATTAGGAAATCACTCTGCTTACCTTTGATATTAATAAAAACCCAGTAAAATCAGTGTTTGTGCTAGAAACCCATCTAGATTACATAATGATGAAGTTGAGAAGGAAACAATGACCTTCTCTTAACCCTAACTTCCTCTTCAAAGTTGCAAAATAACAATTTGGGCACATGAAAGCACTCTGGTAGTTTCTCTCAGCACATACACATTTTTAAGTCTACCAATAGAGATAAGAAGTGAGTAGGACAGCAAAAGGTAAAGAAAATTCTAAAATAATCAATATTAATGTTATTGTGTTATTGACCAAAAGAAAAAGTGACCTACAAAAAGCTACGAGAATCCATATGGAGAAAAATATGTTTCTAATTAATATCAACTTCCATTCCATTTCTACAAAGAAGGGATTGCAGAATCTTTTATCCAATCTGCTGAAGAAGACATCCAAGAGCACAGGTGAAAGTCTGTAAAACATTCAGTGAAAATAATAGGAGAAAGATGAGAGAGTTTCTTTCATATACAGGTTTTAAACTTGAAGTAGCAGAGTTCACCGTAATAATTTGGACTCCTTTCAGGGGGAGGAAACAGCCAACATAGTCCTGTAGCTGAAGCATTCTTCTGACTCTCTCTCAGTCATCAATGGTTAGGTGAAGAGGGCACATAACCTCTTCCTATTCATGGGAATGGGAACATTCCCTTTCTAGTGATCTAACAGAATTTTTTCAGAAAATTGTTCTCTAACTGTATGGTAACTGCCTGAAGAAATTGCTCATCAAACATTTTAGGAAAAGTTTTGTCTTTATTATGATGCACAAAGAATAAAAATCTCAAAATGTGGAATTTTTGATGATGGAAAACTTTGTGTTTTGATTTATTTTTGTTTTCAAATTATGTGCTTTGTATTTTAAACTAATACTCCAAAGATAGAACATAATATACTGATTTTATCAAACAATATCCTTATCCATCAAAACCATATATTTTTCGTAACTGCATATGAAATTTTGAGTTTTCTTGGGTTTGGTTTTTTTTTTTTCAGAATCCTTCGAAACCCAAAAACTACAAGAAACTTCAATGGAACTGGGAATATCATTGTTTCTCATCTTGACTGTTAAGTTGCTCTTGTGCATGGCCAATGGGGTTTAATCAGGAATAGTTTTTCCCCTGAAAAACACATTTCTTATAGCTTTGACATCTGGGTGTTACTACAGTTCCATGTTGACCATCATCGTAGACAAAAGAAGCCACTGAAATATTTACAATTGTGATTGGGCAAACTATGGTTTGGGTGGCTATTTGAATTGCTCAGAGTTGCTGTGACTTGTGAATTCGTCTGTTCACTTTCTCCAGCTGTGTTTGTTGCATGAAGGTGAGTGCACAGAAAACATTGGTGTTTTCCCAGAAAATCTTTGTCCTTATAAATTATACAGAAAGTCAAAAATTTTAGAAACTGAAAGTGATTTTAGAGAGACTTGGTTGATCACAGAGTGATGACATCGTTCCAAGGACTCTGATGATGAAGGAAGGACTGCAGGCACAGAATAATGAAAACAGAAATCAACTCACACAGGAAAGTTCCCATTCTTTGGGCAGTGCAACTAATTTCATGCAGGACAGTTAAGCTCCAAATTCAGAGAAGGATGAGGACTAGTGTCTCTCTCATTTATGCTCTATTATTTCTTTTTAGCTTCACATATTTGATATCCAGATTTTCACTGTTTTATAGTGATTTCTAGACTGTTTCATAGCCATTCTGGCAACTAACCTTTTTTTTTTTATTTATTTAAAAAAAGCTGCGAGTGATGTAAAGGGAAAATTGAACACGTGGGATGAACTACACAGTTAATAAGCTGGGGACTTAGTTGTTTTCAGGTGTGAATTACATGCAGAATTTTGTAAAAGGGGTCTTTTTGGATTTGGGTTGGTTGTGTTGTTTCACATTCGTGTCTTGTTTGATATGAGTTATTAAAGTGTGTTTGGTTTGGTTTTTTTTTCTGGAAAACAAACCCTTCTCTTCAAACTAACTCTGAAACTGGATTTTTTTGGGTTGAGAAAAATGACAGCGATGCTGATGGCACTGCTCTGGAGGAAAGAGAACAGCTTTCTCTGTGGCATTGATCTGTATGCAGGCTGTCATGTTCGCCTTGCCCTGATGTCCTCGGGAGGATGGAGGTACTCTCTTCCTTGGAATGGCAGTCAGGCAAGTTGTCGAGAGATGACAGTCAATAGCCATCCAGCCTAGATTAAACAAAAGAAATTGTTATGGACTGTCTGTGAAAGGAAAACAATGTTTTGTCATGAGATACTGTCCACCTTGTGTAGATGCAACACAACATCTGTGCACTTAACTCATGTCCCTACTAACCTAAGTTGTCTTAATAAATGACTTTGTTTCTTTCTTGGTCTGTTAACACTGAAAGGTGAGTCTTTTGAAGTGTTTTCTGAGGAAACATACTGATAGTCTAAAGGCTAGTGTAGCTGACTGCTTCTGTAGAGCTTTATCTGTAGTTATACGGTTCTTACATTTTTTCACCAAGAGCACTTAACTATATATCTCGTTCTCCCTTTTCATGATCTAATTACTTATATACCAAACTTGTTGCATATGTGTAGGGACAAGCTACTATAACATTCATTTTCTTTATAGTGATAATAGTACAATATATATAGTTAATCCTGAAACCTAAGCTTGGTTTTGACCTGTGGTAATTTTGTATACCCCTAGCTTTACCTGTATCATAACAACCTCTGCTAAATTGGTGGAAGTTGTCACAGTTTAGAAGATTAAGCACAAGTATCAGTGTTTTATGGGGTAGGAGGGACTTTCTGTTGCTCGGTCTGATTCCTCCAAAGGGAAGGCTTTAAGGCCTGGATGTAGTGTAGAATGCAGACAATCCTGTAGACTTGGGCCTACAACAAAAATCATATTCTTCTGATTTCTTCCTGCACCATAAACTATTTCCTCATCATCTCTGATGACAGCTATCTTACATCCAGTATTTTAAAAAAAGAAACCATAAAAAAAAGAAGTATTTTCTTAAGTTACTCTTTTTGTCCACATTTCTTTTTCTATTTTTTCTATTTTTTTTCTTTTCTATTTTTTTTTATTATTATTATTCCTAAACTTTTTTCTGTGATGAGTAAAAGCTCTGGAGGAGCAGGCTCAAAGTGGCTGTCAAGCAGATTTTTTTCCCAAAGTAAAAGGTGCTGACAGACAAAAGAACTATGTCATGAAAAATTTATAACCAAATTTCCCACAACAGAAAAGGGGCAAAACCACCTCACATATTAAATGCCAAATCTTCATGCATATCTGCTCCAGTGCTGATTCAATGGCAAAATAACTTTCAAAATGTTTTATGGTCCAAAGCAGCTATAAAGTAGCTACACTTGTCATTTTAGTAGACTAAAATCAGAATTATACTAATATTCATTGGGGTGACAGCAATATATTATCTTGTCAAGCAGGAGATCTCAGTTTGCGGGAATACATTGTAGGTTATAGAGAGGAGCTGTATGAAGGATGCATGTAATTACATAAATAATAATAACAGTAATGATAAACTATAAAACTAGTTTTACACACTAGAATATATATAATAATATGTGGATATGCATATTTATATTCATATAAGAATATATATATAAGCTTTCTGGCAAATACCAATGCATATTCTAAGCTAATGCTTCATCTTTTACATACCTTATGGCTCTTATTTGTACAAACGTATTTTTCGGATTAAAATAAACCGTAAAATACTTTTCAAATTAAAATAAGCTATAAACTGATGGGCTTAGAATTTGACCCAACATGGAAGGATAAGACTTTGGATGTGCTTGTTGATCTTAGGTTGAGCATGAGTCATTAATATGATATGTCAGTAAAAAACAGCTAATCTGATTTAGGATATATCAAGCAAGATATTTTCAGTAAAAGTAGAAGCTGTATTAATGCTCTTGTGCAAGTTACTGGTGACACCATTCACCATGTTCAATTCTTGTTACTCAGAAAGGTGTACTCAAACTGGAATGGATGCAGAAGAGGGCAACTGAGAAGTCAGGAAACAGGAGGTATCATATCACAGGTCCCTAGACAAGTCTGGGTTAGTGGAACAAGAAAAAAATGACTGCTATATTTAGAATCATTATTGTGTGAGAAAATCTGAGAAAATCTTTTAAATGGACATTACTGCTGGTACACAAGGACATAAGGAATGCACCAAACAAAGGGCTGCAAATTTTTATTTTTCCCACCATGAGAAAACAAATTTTAGAATAGCTTTGGCATAGGGGAAGTTATAAATCCTTCAGGGCAAATGACAAATCCTTTAGCCTGTCTTGGCAGAGTTCAGTAAATACATGGAGGGATATTATGGTGGGACTTCTTGTGGGATCTGTCAAATTTTCTCCATATCCAAATTCTTGTGGGTGATTTAAAAAAAAGGACGTAAAAGAAGTCAGATATTTTAACTGTCACTGGATTATTCCAAAATCGTTGGTGTTTCTAGTATCAACAGCTTTCTAAGTTTTGATGACTGTTTGACTAATCCTTTCAGTATGTACAAAAACTTAAGGTTCACATCAAAGAAAATCTAAGATAAGCAATGCATAAGTATTTTTTCAAACAATAACAAATTATAATGCTGGGTGCCTTTGTTAATGTCTCTTGGTAGGCCTTGGCCTAAGGAAAGTAGACATATGTAAACAACAAAATAACTGTTTGAAAGCATTTGTACAAATTCTTTCAGTGAGCTTGCAGGTGGACTTGCATAGGCACTGTTTTGGATTGTTTGGGCTTTTTTGTGATTTAATTATTGAAAATTGCAATGATAGTAATTTTTTTAAATTACCCTCAAAACACAACAGTTTTAGAAAAAAAATGCTTAGTTTTAGTCTTTAATTTGAAAGATTTGTTTAGTTTATAATAAAAAAAAATTAAAATCAGTAATAAAAGTCTTTTGCAATAAAAATTCTGTCAGCTCTAATACAGTAAAAAATGCCACCACTCAGTCTAATCATTATTTTTTCTCTGTTTTTTAAAGAAAATTTTCAACATCGATGTATTGTTGCAGAAGACTTTATATGATAAGAAAGAACATTTTCAAGCAGGAAAATATTCCCTTGGTAAAATTTCCTCCAGCTTTAAAGGTGCTTTAACTGACTAAGGAAGCGTAACAGTGAAATGATTACCTACAAAATTCTGTCAACTGTGCTAACTACACACATCCCCCCTTCTCAGAAAAAAGTAGAGAAGAACACCTGATCCTAATCTCTTCCAGATATTTAAACCTCAGATCTTATTTATAATAAGTCGTGGGTAACAAGAGGGAAGGCTGGTCTTAAGTTCAGATTATCCCTTCAACAGGACTATTAAGCACTAATTACTGCATGTGATATTAGGTTTTAGGCAGGAAGCAGCAATCTTATTGAAGATTTCTAGCCCTTTATGTAACATGACAAGGGAATATTAAAACTTTCTAAAGCTGCTTGGTTACTTCTTGCCTCCATTTGATTGTATGTAACTTCCTCTGTGAATTATCCCAAAGGAAGACACATACATTTTATGTTTCCTGTCTTTAGCTAGTTTTCTTTTTTCTTAGGGTGTGGTAGTATGCAAAATACGTTCAGTGTTTGATAGAATATGGTAGAGTCATTGCCTCTCAAACAGAAAATAAAATCCAAGAGACAATCATCTCATAAAGTAGAAAACAAAATAAAGCAGGGAACAAACGGCTGCATTTTTATTTGTACATATGAACCTACTTACTTATACATCCATAATGTAGTCCCAGATGCCCTGTCTACTCATTAGCTCATGGTTTCTTGTAGCTATAGTAACAGCTGTGTTTCTTCAGGACATACTGAATTTTGAAGAGGCCACTGGCTTTGCTGATCAGCTAACAAGGGCATTTAATGCAAAGAGGAGGACTGGACAAAAGCATAGTTAGGCTTACAGAAGAACAACATCAGCATATTAAGGTTGACAATTCTGTGGAAAGGGCACAAAAAATATGTTTCTTTAATAGAAAACTTACCATACTGTTCACATAGACAGTTGTGCTTTTTTGAAATCAAACATCTTTGAACTTACAAGGTTGAAGATTGAAAGTTGGTTGGAGTTTCCTTGGAGGAAAACTCTAACCTTTCCTTTTGCTCTGTTGCTGGACAACATTCTGCATCAAGTAAAATGGAAAATAAGTTAAGGTGTCTTTATGTGCAAACATCTCCTATTGATTTAAAAATCCAGCCTGGCAAAATATGGAGTAGATATTTAAAATGTGCATAGTGCATGAAATTACCTCACATTATGGGTAATGCATGCCTTGTAGCAATTATGTCACTTATGCTTACACTAATTAAGTGTTGATGTGTGAGCACTAAGTTGCAATGATGTTGTTAACTAGTGTACATAAATATTCCCTTTAAACTGTAATTGCACTTTGCCATAACTTAAAAGAAGACATGCACAACTGGAAGTACAGAGTTCTGCTACCTTAAGGAATAGATCGTAAACTTCAAACTGTCAGTAAATGCAATGCTTGAGTTCTATATTTTAACTTAAAGGTGAAAAAATCCTTTTGTCATGGAGTCTGCAAAATGCAATCCTGTCAGAAAAATTTACATATTACCCATTTAAAAGGGCAGCAGCAATGTGCAGGGTAAAACAGTTCAGCCCACAGGGGGTGAATATCCCAAACCTGAAGAATGCATGACTTAATCCAGAATTTATTCACAGTAGACATTAACTGCACTGCGTTTCTGTCAAAAGAGCAGAGCTGATCTTGGGAAAATTTGTAGTGCTCTACCCATTTGGTGAATGCAAGATTTATGGTAGCCTAATGTTAATGTTGTTTCACTTTTAACTCTAGAGATCCAGTCTTTGTTCTGAAATTGAGGTAGAAGAAGATTCAGGAGCATGTGCTGTCCAGAATTCTTTTTCTAACAAGTGCAGCTGCAGTGTCATGAAACCACAGAGCAATACTGTCCTAGGAGAGCCATCTCAGGTCATTGCAAGCCTGATAATAGCCAGTTTTGGAAAACAATTCTTAAAAAAATATGCCTTTGTGAGCTAAGAACAAAAGAAGTACTAGTGTTCTTTATCGTGTATGTAACAACGTATATTGGCTTGCACTAAGAAGAAAATGAGCAAAGAAAACAATGCTCTTATGATTCTATGCAGTGCCAGCTGGAGGAACAACTGCTATCCAATAAACCTCAATTATATTGAGAAAACAAAGATTGCTTGGGAGAAAAACCAAGGTGTTTATATGTTAAAGTGCTGGGAGCTGTATGAAATTCAACCTCTATCTTCAGACTGGGCTAGTTCTGCTTCAGTTCAGGAAAACTTCTTCAGTTAGTTACTGCCTCTCACAGTATCCTTCTGGACAAAATGTGCAGCACACAGCCAGACAAGTACATATTACATTGGGTGAAGAATTGGCTGGTTGGTGGGGCTCAAAGGGTTATAGGAAATGGCATTACATTAGGCTGGTGGCCAATCACCAGTGGGGTTCCACAGGGCTCAATTTTAGCGCTGTGCTCTTTAATGTTTTTTATAAATGTGTACAGGAATTGCATGTACATTAAGTAAGTTTGCTGATGATACTAAACTAGGAGGAGCTGTGGACTCCCTTGAGGGTAGAGAGGTTGTACAGAGATATCTGCATAGATTAGAGAGCCGGGCAATTAGCAACTGTATGAAATTTAACAAGACCAAGTGCAGGACTCTCCACCGTGGGTGGAGTAATCCTGGTTATATGTACAAACTGGGAGATGAAAGGCTGGAGACCAGTCCTGCGGAAAGTTTTGGGTTGGTGGCAAGTTGAATACAAGACAACAGTGTGCCCTGGCAGCCAAAAGGGCCAGCCATGCTCTGGGGTGCATCAAGCACAGCATAGATAGCTTGTCAAGGGAGGTGATTGTCCCTCTCTACACTGCACTGGTGCAGCCACTCCTCAAGTAATGTGTGCAGTTTTGGGCACCTCAATATAATAATGACATCAAACTATCAGAGTGTGTCCAGAGGAAGGTGACTCAGATGGTGAAAGGCCTGGAGGGCAAGACTTATGAGGAGTTGCTGAGGTCACTTGGTTTGTTCAGCTTGGAGAAGAGAAGGCTGAGGGGTGACCTCATTGCAGTCTACAACTTCCTCAAGTGGGACAGTGGAAGGGGATGTGCTGATCTCCCCTCTCTGGTGACCAGTGATAGGACATGAGGAAATGGAATGAAGCTGCTTCTGGGGGAAGTTCAGATTGGACATTAGGAAAAGGTTCTTCACTGAGAGGGTGGTCAACCACTAGAGCAGGCTCCCCAAAGAAGTGGTCATGGCACCAAGACTGTCAAGAGTTCAAGGAGCTTTTGGATGATGCTCTTAGACATATGGTCTAGTTTTAGGTAGTCCTGTGAAGAGCAGGGTGTTGGACTTGATGATTCTTATGGGTCACTTCCAACTTCAGATATTGTATGTTTCTATGATTCTATTATTAGGAAGGCAGATGTCCTAAGACCAGGACTAAGGGTTTCCCTAGAGCTGTGATATATAGCCAAAACCAAAATTCTGATAAAACTTCGTAGATTTTGACTGAAGTTACAGCTATATGGTTTTATAAGTTCAAGATGGACTTTGTGGAGCAAAAAGAGAGAGAAAAAAGAATGAGCACACAACTTTTTCAATCTAAAAATGGCTGCTTACCACAATGCAGCTTCATTGCAACCTTCAAAAGACTTTTTTACTCCTATGCAGAGAGGAAGAAAAAAATTGGAAACTTTAAAAGTTGTCATCAAATAGAATTGTTGTCCTCTAGCCAGCTCTAGTAGTAACTAAGAATAGCAGCAACAGTATTGCCTTCCCTCCAAAACCAGAGAATATGAAATGGAATGACTCAGCCTCAGAAGAGGCTAACCGAAATCACTGATGCAGTTTAGAATGCAGTTTATGCATAAAAACCTTCAACAGCTGCATGATCAAATGTATTGGTTCAGTTAAGTGTATCCATAAGGCAGATACATTGACAGAGGACAATACATGGACTCCTTGCGCCTGCAAAGTTGTTATGTACAGAGCACATAAAACATTGAAGTCAAGAGTCAAGCCAATGCATGTCTTAAATCCATCAGGGATATCATGACTCCAGTGGCTTGTGGGAATATGTTTCAAAACTTATAGTAGATGCATAGCAACTAAAAGCCTGTTCTCCCATGAATTTAAAGCTACTGTGAGAGATGTTTAGAGGACCAGAAAGAACAAAAAAATGTGTTTTGCCAAGAGAAGCAATGCTACCATACATAAAGTACATAAATGACTTGCAAGTATTATCATAATTCACAATAAGAAATTCTCGAAGGCTTTATAAAGAAGCAGACAGAACTTCAGGTATTCCTGCTGTTTCAATCTACATTAGCCAGGCCTCTGTTCTGGTCCAGAAAAACCCCCAACTTGCTGAGTTTTTCAGGCACAATACCCAATGCTTGGGTATTTCCTCTAATATTGTTGACAAAATATAATGCTGGACATATTTTAAGAACAACCTAAAACAACCTGAAAACTAGATTGGACATATTTTAAGAACAACCTAAAAAATTCACCCAGTCTTCACCAAAAAAGTCAACCTAGGCTTTCTGCAGTCTGAGTTTTGATGAATCATTACATTCAGTCCTGGTTTATCCAAATTGCTCCACCCATCTCTAACAGCAGATTTTCCCATGGTGGAAAGCACAAGTATTCCAATAGATTGTACATATTTGCAATAACTTCAAAATGGATTAAGAGAAAATCTCTTTTCGGGTGGGAAGAGAGCAACCAACATGGGATGGAATGAATCTGTGAACCCACAGGGAAGCAACTTAATGATGCAACATACCGCTACTCCAAACAAAACAGGCATCCTGACCTGAAACTCAGTGTAATATTGTCTGTGAAGAGCATGAGCACAGCACTGAACTGCAGGCTTCACTCCCTGATGGCTGAATAATCCTTGTTGTATTTTACCGTGGTCTGGTTTACTAATCATGTTGTTTTACTTCTGGGGTGGAATTTGTGTTCATTTTTACTCCTGAATGTGCTCAGAAGATGAGGAGACGGCAGCTGGGCCCTCAAAATGTTTTTCTTCCAGAGCACCCCTGCATGACAAGTCAGAATTTAGGCCTAGATGTGAGCTGCATATAAAACAGAGCAGCAAGAGACCAGGAATGAAATCTAAAATACCCACTCATGGTGAGGAGTGGTCTGCATCACCTCTGGATCAGTGCAGAGAATGAATGTTTATTTTCAGAAGCCTAACTGTTCTGCAGACAAGGAGTAGGCCATAGTACTCTTCTTCATGGAGTAAGATACTCATATTGTGTTCACAAAACAACTTATTCTCTATCTTTGGCTAGAAAAGAGTAGATAGGACCATGGATAAACTTGTCCCTTCCTCCTCCTCTGCTTCATTGTCCCACATTAAACCTAGCCTCAAATCTGGAAAAAAAGGCTTGTATGGGAAGAAGCTGTCAAATAACAGCCATCATGATTCAGCTCAAATTTAGTCATTTCCCCATAAAAGTAAATTCCTTTCGAAACAGTCACGCAGACACTTGATTTTAAAGATAGGGACACTGAGAATGGATCAATTCATGCAAAAGCAGAAGCTGATGTAAGCTAGCTTGCTAACTTAGAGCTAATAACTTTTCCAAGCCTGCCAGGCATGAATGTTTCATGTATTTCTGTAGTATCATGTATCTGGTTTCCACTGTAATCCAATGTGAGTGTTAGAATGTCTACTGCTGTTAGTGGTGTGTCTCGTATCACAGCAAATGCCACAAGAAGATGACTCAACTCATGAGGCTGTCCTGGCTGCTACCAAATGCATGAGGTACAAATTGCAAAATGCTGACCACTTTCTCTGGCCCTTCCAAATAGTCTTGTCAGGCATAATGATGTTCCTGTTCAGACTCTGTAATTTCATGTAACCTGAACTGGTTGGATTGGGAGTATCCCTATGAGTGCTATGTGGGCCTGTCATTGGCCTTTTTGTTCTGAGGTGACTTGAAGATATTTCCTCAGCTGCTTCCCAAATTTTTGGGAGTCACCCTTCAGCCAGCCAGGCCTCAGAGTAGCCCTAGAGCAAAGGAAGCCTCAGGCTATTCGAGACCTCTCCGATGCCCTGGTTCACTGCTTCTCCAGCTGCTTCTCCCACATCATCCCCTCTAGGCTGTCCATGAGGAGAGAGAAGGTCCTTAGTATCATCTATTCGCACCAAGCTCAGCTCACACCTTGTGTTGCAAGACAATTTGCCCTATGGAGGGAGACTGAGGCCATAGCTGTTAACAATGCAACAGGAACCTCGAGTGGCTCCTGTGTTTCAGAAGCCACCAGCTTACTTCCAGACAGAATACTGGTGTTGTACACAGAGTATGTATTTTGCATACATGTAAGAATACTTATATTGCATATATACTTTTACAGACCTTTGTTATACATTTCATAAATCAGATATTTGGATTCTGTTGTACTTACCAGACTCCTTTATGTTATGTATGCTGTGCAAAGAGCAAGAAATGTAAATGTGCCTATTGCTTCTTATTTTGAAGTTTATCTGCTTCTCTTTCACATTGGTTTGGGCCAATAAATAAAAAATCAAGTTAGTTTTTAATTCAGATATTTTTCCCTTTACTTTCTTATCCCTTCCAAAGACTTACGTAAGTGTTAGATACGAAGTAATGAAAGAAGTAAAGGTCTGTCATGTTGGGATAAGTATTAAGTAAGGCTCTGCAAACTCAGCAAGATCTAAGCTCACAAGACATTGCCTCTAAACAGGTAGTGGTCATCAATAAAGAATTTAGTAGCTGCTGGTAAAAGACATCTGAGATGGTATATGGTGATTTTGAATGACAAAGAGTTATTCTTGAAAATTTCTAACCATTGAAAGTTTCAGAAATTAGAAAGCAGTAAATATTGAGGTGCCATGAAGCAGTGGGCAAAGTATCCTTTGCTAATTCCAGAGAAAAACAATGGGGGGGATCTTTGCGATTACAGGAAAAGATGGCTCTTCCGATGCAGCTACATGTGGGCCACTCAGGTATGTATTGATTAGATGTCTTTTTCACACTTTCAATGAAAATTCAAGTACAGCTTGAAAAGAAATATTAGAAATTTCAGCCCTCCCCAAAGTTTTGGGGTGGAGAGGAGAAAGAAAAATTATATACTTACTTAGACCAGAATTTTCTTCTAATTCATAATGGCTGTTCTCATAACTCTGTAACCTCTGCATTATTTTTTTTTCTTGTTTCCTGGAGAGTTTTTATTTTATATGTGGAAATGGTTTGGTAGTTTCATTTTGGAGAAGCCATTCTTGTCTTCTTTTCTTCTTTGAAGTTCTCAAGGTGAGACATAGTAAACTAACCATCACCTTTGTGACCTAATAGTGATGGTGTTGGGCTTCTTTGGCAAAGGATTGAATAATCTGGCCAGATCATATCACAATTCCTGTTTTCTGTTCTGTATGTGACACCTCTGCTTTCTCTTCTTAGCAAGTGTATAATAACACTCTTTTCAGCTTGTCATGTTGGATTACAACAGGATGACAACAATACTCCTTCATGCAAATGTTAAAGACTCTCAATCTGGTTTGTTTTCTCTCACTCTTTTCCTCACTTCTCTGTCTCTTTCTTTGCTCAGAAAGGGAGTGGAGGAGTTTTGAGGGGTCATACAGGCAGACCCAGTGAAGCCAAAGAAGAGTCAGCCATATTTCCTTAGCTGCTATCACCAGCAAAAGTATGACATCTGAAAAAACCTTGGCATAGACTACCAGAGTGTTGGTAATCTAGAAGCCTGAAAAATTGCCATTTTGGACAGAAAATCAAGTTACTCGCTGTCTGAAATGAAAATAAAATTGTGTTTTACTTGGCCATTAAAAGCAACTTCAGATCACTTTCTAGTAAGTAAGCAGAATTTTAAACACTTAACACCAAAACCTGAGAGATCAGGAAGCATTTGGGTAAAATACAAAGGACTCATCTCTCAGAGATACACCAGGAGAATTTGTCAACATTCTGCCTGGCTGTGGCATCAGACACAGTTCTTGACTTCACTGAAAGCAAAGTTCACCTTTAATTTACAAGGAATCAAAAATCTACTCCACTTTCCTGCAGCGATGAAGAACTCTTTGTGAAATACTTGATCACCTCTTCACCTGGTTGGTCACTGGACACAGTTGCTTCAGTGCTGCTCAACACTCTGTGGAAAAAAAGTCAGTGTCAAAGAAAAGATATGGCACCAGAGTCAGGTACGGTGTCATGTCCTTTTGTCATCTCCTTCCTTAAACAACTGAGGGTTGTGAAAGCACAATAGTTACTGCTTGATGTTACCAATATTTTTGTGCCTTTCCTGTGTTTCTCTTAATTAGAAATACAAAGTAAAGTGATGAATTCTTTGCTGTACTTTCAGAAGAGGATCTATCTATGCTGTCTTTTTCTTTTGTTGTAGTCTTGGCTGTCTTTTTCCCCTGAAGGTATTTATTTTAATATTCTGCTTTTTGGCTTTTATCATTCATTCTTTTTGACATAAAACTATGCTCAGCTGACACGAATGAGCTTATAAACTTTGTTCATGCTGTCACATTTTCCTGCTCTCATCAGAGAAAAGTGAGTAATCTCCGGTGAATAATTTGTTAAATTTAGCCTCTTTTTCCTCTCAAGCTACATGATTTCCTCAAATGCATCTATTATTAGACAGTGTGGCACAAACACTCAGGGCTTTATTCCATTTATTCAATATGAATATTCAAAATCTGAGCTGTTTAGTTTGGTGGAAAGAGGTCAGGAAGAGGACAACATAGTATTTCTCATTATTATTTTTCAAAAACATCTCAGTGAGTTAAAAGCTGAAGTTGTTGCTGTAGTTGTTATAGGGAAGGCTGAAATTCAATTTCATTTCTAGCAATCATTATTTATATGCTATTAATGTTCCTAAAAAAATTGCCTTGATGACTTTTTTCCATGAATGACCTGAACTTAGCACTGGTTGCTATGGCTTGTGTATTTGAGCAAAGCCCATTCAAATCTTTTTGAGTTTCATTTTTGGACTTTTTTCAGTTTATGTGGAAGACTGATTTCTGTGACATGATATATATGGAGATTCAGGATATTCTTGTTCCAATACTCAAATCAAAGCATCATAATGATGATTATTTTATAGCAATGTTGTAAAACTTTATAAAAAACAAATATAATCTGAGAAAGAAGCTTAGTACAGTGGGAAGATTTACATTTTTGAGAAAATGTTATTTATTCAGAAAAGAAGACTGCTGACATTTCAGGTTATGTTTGTTTTTTCATCTGTCTCAAGCAATGACTACATGGAAAACCAAGACTTGAAGAAAACTTTTCCCCAACTGCTCAACATGTAGGATTTGAAGGAACTGAGATCTATGGTTTATGGTACCTATTTGAATAAATACAGTGGTTGTCTCAGTTGCTGTATTTAGTAAGTAAAATGAATGCTGTGTTGGCAGAGCTACTTGATTTAGTCTACCAAAAAACTGGAAACCATGTTCCTGAACTTTTTGTACCTTTGACTGCTGTAAGATGTTCTGAAAGTAACAATACTGATAATTCTTCCAAGCTTTCTCCCCTGTCAATTGCATAGATATACTTTATTGTGAAGAAGATAAAATATCTTTAGTTTTGGCTTCAACTTGTTTAACATGGGAGGAAATATAAAAAAAAAACTCCAGCAACCAACTAACCTAAAAACCCAATATCACTTGAAGTTCTAAACCATCTGCAAAAACCAAAAAAAGAACTAAATCTGATTTGGAATTTTGAAGTTAAATGAAATGTTTTAAGGTAAATTAATCCATTAAAATCAGTAATTGGAACATTCCCCTGTTGTGCAAAGCCTGTGGTTGTAACTTCGTAAAAACCCAAATGCTATGAACTAGTTCTTTATTTATTGGGAAATGCCAACTCCCTGGCAATGTAACAAGCAATTAAAAATAAAATTTTAACAAATAATTCGTTTGAAATGTCTTCTAGACATGGATTCCTAATTCTATGTGGTAGGCTGCTTTTGGTAGCCAACACTATTTAAAGCTATTTTTGATATCTTAGGGCTATATTGCATCATCTGTTTGAATTTCTCTTTTTCAAAGACAAGCAACCAAAACTGAAAAACAATGAGTCCTCAATAGGATTTTGTGTGATGTTAGTAGTTTCTATCTCTACTGGAAATATATAGAGTAATATAGGACCACATTTGCCTTCTTTCTGGGTCTGATGATATTGACAGCATGGCATAACTTTGTGCTAAATTCATAAATCCAGATATTTCCACTCTTTTCTTATTGCAGTATTCCAAGCAGAAATTATTGCTACTAATCATCTTGCACTTCTGCTATTAAATTTTGTCCAGATCTTGTGTGCAATGTTATGTAGGGATACACCAGAAGAAACATCTAGAAAGTGTGTCGCAGACTGGAATGCCCTGTCTGTGCCTTGAGAAGGTTAAAATTGTCTATTTGTGAAATGCTGTTGACTGGAGACATTCAGGAGTTGAAGCTGCAGCAGACCCGCTGCCTGGGGAGAAGGACAGTTTGCTTAGCTCCAGTCCCACCGCTCAGGCCACATCTTGTTTAGTAACAAGAGGAGGACTCAGGGGAATCTCCGTCGTCTATTCAATGTGGGAGGTAACAGAGTAACATAGTCACAAAGGATGAGGAGAAGCCTGAGGTACTTAATGCCTCCTTTGCCTTAGTCTTTAGTAGTAGAGTTGGTTGTTCCCCGGGTACCCAGACCCCTGAGCTAGCAGATAGGGGCAGGGATCAGAACAAAGCCCACGTAATCCAAAGGGAGGTGGTGGGGGACCTGCTCCAACACCTGGATATAAACAAGTCTATGGGACCAGATGGGATCCACCCGAGGGTAGTGAGGGAGCTGGCGGAAGTGCTCACTGAGCCACTTGCCATCATTTACCAGCAGTCCTGGCAAACTGGGGAGGTCCCAGCTGACTGGCATCTAGCAAATGTGACGCCCACCCACAAGAAGGGTTGGAAGGATGATTCAGGGAACTACAGGCCTGTCAGTCTGACCTCGGTGCCTGGCAAGGTCATGGAACAGATTATCCTGAGTGCCATTATGTGGCAAATGAAGGACGCCCAGGTGATCAGGGCCAGCCAGCACAGGTTCATGGGGAGGAGGTCCTGCTTGACAAAC
>KZ505883.1:383117-439145 GCA_002844005.1 Limosa lapponica baueri | reverse complement strand
AGAGAGGCAGGGGTCAGTCTCTTCTCCCAAGTCACAGGTGATAGGAGAAGAGGAAACAGCCTCAAGTTGCGCCAGGGGAGGTTTGGACTGGATATTAGGAAAAATTTTTACACTGAAAAGGTTGTTAAGCCTTGGAATGGGCTGCCCAGGGAAGTGGTTGAGGCACCATCCCTGGTGGTATTTAAAAGACGGGTTGACATAGTGCTTAGTGACATGGTTTAGTGATGGGTTGTTGGTTTGTTTTGTTTTTTTTTTAACCAGAGTTATCTTGGTGGTTGGACTAGGTGTTCTTATGGGTCCCTTCCAACCTAGATGATTCTATGATTCTATCTGCTGTGTGGGTCTGCAAGGCACCCTTAAAAACACTTTGGGAAAGTCTCATCAACGTTTCTCTTTGGCAACACAGATTGCTGTCACCTATTCCCTTTCCACTTGAAAAACTGATAATAATTTCAAATCTAGTCTTCTTAGAAAAGCCGAACTGTTAAAAACAGTTCCTACCACTACATTCACTCCCAGGTCCTCCAGATGTTTTTAAACAATTTTTATTTTTATTTTAAACTATGCTGTTCTGTTTTCTGCAGCTGCTTGACTGACCTATTCAAAAAACAGGGGAAGCTAGTTAAAATAAGGAAAACCATAAAACTAGTTGCAGAAGGGAGTACTTTCAAGTGTACAAAATAAAGAAAATGGAAGCATAATTTTCTCTAGTCTCTTTTGATTCTAGGTGCCTTTGGTATTATTTCTAACGGTAGGAGGTGAATACCCTGTAGACAGAGTGTGATCTTTAAGCTGGTGAAGTCTTAAAGGGTCTTGAACCCTTTAAAGGGTCTTTAATCTGACCAGATAGAAGGTGCAGGCAAAGAACAGAGAAAGATAGCAGAAAAACTTAAAAAAAATTTAGAAAATATGAAGAGCCTCTGGAAGCCAGAGAAATAACTAATGCAACACCCTAATTACTTTTGAAAAGGATCTAAAAGAATGGCAGGAAATTAGACCAGTCAGTTTGACATCAATTGTCTCACAAGTGTTTTTAAAGGATCAAATGTAGATGCCTTCAAAAAGCATAGCTTGAGAATAGACAATCATTGTGGCACAAGGATGGGGTTATGTGGTTTAAGTAATTTGTGTATTTGAATATACATGTATATGTTTTAAAGATATTACCATGTGAAACACTGGGAATGCAATAAACTATGAAACAGTGCAACTGTCTGACAAAATGCCCCTTTGATTTAAGAACTGAGGCATGAAGTACTCAAAATACAGGAAAATGTGGCAACTACAATTGACGGCTGACTAAATCAGGCAGAGGAATAGACGTCCTATCTCTGACTCTTGTTGGAGTAACTCCATTTCATAGATAATGAGTCATCAGCACCAGAAAGCTCTGGGAAGCACCCCATATAGATTCAGAAGCTCCTGGTGATCTTGTGTGACAGATTTGCCTCTGTGTGTCAGAGGTGTTAAACACAGAGTATCAGAAAAATGGTGCCTTTCATTTCAAAGGACTGAGAAAATATCCTACTAGAGAAGAAAACATTTATCTAAAACATTTTTCTGACATCAAAACCATTCAGCTTAATGTGTTGGCTATGTCTACTGTTGGTGAGGCATGGAGAGCAGAACTGATGAACTCAAAGTGATAGAGAAGCAAATGCATAGAAAAAGATGGATCTGAATGCACGAATGATGTAATTATTTAGTATTTGCATAAAAAGAACATGTTGCCTTACAGAATATTTGGAAGCCATATGCCCAGGTCTTAATAGGCATGGCTGAGGGCAGGGAAGAAGGGCATGATCAGAGGAATCATTTCAGTGATGTGTAAGACCCCCTGTAGGGATTACAATGAGACACATATGTCTGATATAAAACTCACTCGTGTATGCTGATAGCAATGAAGAGAAGGTTTGTCTGCTTTCAGATGCTACTGAGTAAGAAGCCATAGGATGCTGTAGGAAGATGAGAGAGTAATTCTGTCACATACATAGATGGTAAACTCTTCAGGTAACATGCAAGTCACAAAACTGGGATGAAGCTCTCTATGTAGGTAGAAAACATCAGATTTCAGTTCAGATTTTTGAACTCAACCAACAGTCAAGTTTTCTCTAAGAGCTGGGAAGTACCCAGAAACATAGTGATGAGAAATGGCTTACAGCAACGAATCTAAGTTGTTGTTCATATTATCCTTCTGCAGCATTTGTCATCAGAACGATTAGACCATGCCATTTTGTCGTGCTGCACATTGAATGTTAAAAGGGGTCTGAGTTATATTTGCAGCCAGTATTTTAAAGTATTTAACAACCTGGACGTATTCATGAAAAAAGGGGCAGAAGGTAAATGCAGAAAATACGTGATGCTCTGTGCGATACAACAGTGCTGCATGCTAATTCAAAGCAAGCACTTGATGCAGTGTAACAGCTTTGTGTAGCTGTCTGTCTGTCTGTCTCTCTTTTTTTTTTTCCCTGAAAAAGCTGTTGAAAGGGCTATTTTTGACTCTGTTGGCCTCGACTAACAGAGTTGTTATTTGGCTTCCTCTGTGAAAGAAGATGGGTTTAGGTCATGCCTTTTGTTTTGTACATTTGCAAATGGATCCAGTCCAAAATCCCTGGAATCTTCTGTAGTTGCTTTAGCTGTTCTGTGTTGGTGTTCACCACTTACACAAAGTGTGCAGAACTACACATTTAAGAGACATCTGGCAGGAGCATAAGACTGACTGCTGTGTCATATAGACGTTCACATAATCTAGTGTTACACAGACACTGAAGGAAATGATCTCTGAAATGTATCTGAGTGATTTCTGAACAATTCTTACTATATCAGCAATTTTTGACAGATCTCCATTACTTGCAAGCAAATACCTTAGACAGTAGTGTCTCTTGACCCCAGCACTTGGACATGACACTGCTGTAAAATTTGTATCTAACCATGGTGGCAAAATAGAAGAAGGCTATAGCCAAGTACCATATTTTAACAAGTTACAAATTAAAAGTTAGCATTAATCGGTCCTATTTGTGCCATGGTTTTTTTATGGCTCTCCCAGATGACTAAGGTGTGGGAAGCTCTGATTATCTGCATTGTCTGCTAGAGGTGAACTGGAATCTGTAGTTTTCTGGGCTCAGAGTAGTTCATGCTGTGTTGCCCACTGTGTCCCGCCTATCTGTCTCCATTTGACTCAAGCCCAACTGCAAAGTCCAAAATTCTCTTGTATCCAGCTTCTCTTTTGGTCCTGGATTGTTGTATTGCTGCCACCTCCTCAAATAGCAAGTTACTTCCTGGGGGAGCATCTGCTCCCTCTCTTTGCTGGCCAGGAGCAGGGGAAATGACAGTGCCGTACATGCACGACACAGGGGGAGGAAGGCAGTTGATGAAAACGGTCATTCCCTGCACAGGAGATTCCTCACAGTCTACTGCCTTCTGGCATAACATCATGTCCAAAAGAGAAGTGCAATCAAGGCCCTATAGATTCGGCAACTGCTAGAGCAATAGACTGAATTAAGTCCACCTATCTACTTAATTTTCTTGTCCGGTTGTCATGACTAGTTCCATTGTTAGCATATCTCTGCAGTGTATGTTGTGACAGTCCGACTGTTCCCTTATGCACTATGTCGGTTTTGACAACTTTTTCTTCTTTCTTTTTTTTTTTTCCCCCAAGGAAAATGAGAAAACTATTAAGTATTTTATTATTCCTTAAGTTTGAAACATTTATTGTCCTAGCCTGCTGGTCGGATTAAAAAAAAAAAAAATCTAAGTATGAAGGAACAACTGTTTCCATTCCTCTGCAAGCAGAAAAACTAAAAGCAGGAATAGAAAGCAATCCATGAATTTTCTTTCATGTGTATTTACTCACTCTGAAAGAAGGGTAAGAGAGAAGATTTCAAGAGTCACATGCTGCACCTGTCATTTACAGTACTGCTTCTCCACCACCTGGTCCCCTGCACAGTAATTTGTCATTATATGAATTGGATTCATACTAACATCAGTTGCACCATCCAGGTGATGTACCTCACTTCATCAGCAGCCTTTGTGTAATTTGGAGACTCAAGGCTGCTATAAAGTTTCCCAGTTTCACCTTTATTCTGGAGACTCATATACATGAGGGGCACCCTAAGGGGCTTTTGTGCACTGCCCCTTCTTTCTGCTTCCCTCTTCCCAGGGCTGACCTGCTGCCTCTGCTGGGGCGGGTGGGCAGGCTCGCAGAAATCAGCTTGCTACTCACACCTGGCACAACAGGGACTGAAGCATGCATTGCACCAAATCTGCATATCTGGTATCGCTGTCGTTCTTGCCCAAGAACTGCCTGACAGATGTGGAGTCAAGCACGTGGCACTGCATTTCTAAATTAGTTACAAAGGTCCCTGTTGAATTTCAGTCTGACCTGAAAGCTTGAGAGTGACCATATGGCTGCCCTCCACAGCCGAGGTTACTGCCTTTAGATTCAGTTGACTCTTCAGGTTTGAGTAGTCTAATTAAATCTGCCCACTTCTCCACATAGATAATTATCAGTCTTTCTATTACTCATGTTACCGCACAACATCCCCTCTCGATGACTTTATTCATTTCAGACAGGTGCCAGATGGCAAACCGATGCTGTGTGATACTTAGTATTTCTATCACTTGGTGCCTAGAGTTTCACCTTGCTCCTGTGCGTTAGCCTGATGGGGATGATTGCTTTGGTTTGCTCTAATAAGCTCTGGAGCACGGGAAGTGATAATGTGTCATTGCTTTGGAGGAGCAGTTTAAAGGCAATGAACATTGTTACTGTATATATAAAAAGGGACTGGCTGTAGCCTCTTAGACTTGTAAGGAAAAGAACAGATTTTATGTCTGCTCTTTTATGTATCAGCTTTCAATTTCAACAAGTATATTAAGTGCTCTTTAGGTTAGGCTGCAATTTACTAAAAGAACCCCGTCTAAAGGTTTAATTATATAGGCCACATTTTTTCCTTATAAGGAAGTTCAACACAAATAAGCAGTGTTCGCTACTTACTGATGGTAGTAACAGCTGTATAGAAAGCCAAAGTGGCCACTAGAAGGTGCATTTTGCATTTATCTTCAGCACACTTTGCAACCAGAGATAATGGGTGGGGGTAAGTCCGTTTTCCTTCTGAAATTGTAAATTACATGAAAAAAAAGAAAAAGAAAGAAATTGAAACATGAATAGACAAAGACTTTGTTTATTTATTGCCAGGAGACACCCATTAGGATTCAGTGCTGTGTTTCCATGGCATCCCAGAGACATAAACAGAAAATACAGGCTAATGCATTCAGTTAGACAGAGATTTTAAACTCTAATGCATGATCTAAATATATATCACATATGCCCACTATTTATTTATCTGTTCTATACACTGCAGTGAGACAGAGAACTCACTAACTATTCCAGGGCTCTAATCCATTTACAAATGTGTCTCCTGCAGATGTTCTGGGGGATATATATAGGCAGTGTTATTTGGTTGCCTTTCAGATTTCTCTCATTTCTCTCCATACCATTCTCCACTTCATTACTATCCTCATATCTCTAAGTATCTCTGTAGTATTTCTGGTTAGGAAGCCCAAGTCAAATTCAAAGATTTTGCTTAATACCTTCTTTCTAGTGGGCCAGACATCCCTGCCTGCTTGTTGAGTGTTTCAATTTATGACTACAAATGTTAAGGCTTGTGCCATTTCTCCCTGCTTGGTTTAAAAACATCCTTCCCAACACTGAACAAATAGTTTAAGCAGGACTGTCCTTTCCTACCTGCAACCCATAGTTTAGCTTTAGTGCACAGCAATTATAGGACCACTTCTCACACCAAAATGTTATAAATATTGTGGAGCAGAGAGCACCTCCCCTGCCTTCAGATTTTCACCTGCTTATGTGAGGTATGAGTGGGGCTTCTTGGTAATGCTGCAAGAAGGCTAGGAGGCTATGCCAGAGCGGAAGATTACCTTGGAGGGAGCATTTTAGGCTGTCTTTCCTGTGTGAAGTCTTCTGGTTTGCAAAATCACGTTCCAAGGGATGTAGATGCCCGTTGCTGCTTGAGTCATTTAAAAATCTAGTATACAGAGTGCTGGAGAATGCTGCATAAGGCACAGTCTGGACTTGTCAAATAGATAAATAAAATAGGACCCTGTTTCACAGAAATGCTTTTGAATGGGGCTTTTAATTTGGAAAACTGCCTTGATGCATATCAATTATCTGCAAGAATTTAGAGATTCTCTGGGTTTTGTTAAATATTTTTCAATGAAAACGTGTTTACTAATCCCACAAGTCTAGAAACAAAACATCTTTTCATGCCATTTTTCTACCCTTTGTAAAGTCTTGGAGGTTCTACTCAGGAAGTAGAAGCTTAGATAACCTGCAAACTGCATGAAAGGTCAAGGCACAGTCTGTGAGTAAGACACCATCTAAATATCATTTGTCCAAACCAATAACTGCCTTTGAGTCCTGGAGTTGCAGGGGTCTGCAGGGGTCTTTCATAGCATTTTCGGCTATCAGCTCTGAGACTGGGGGGCATTCAGACACACCATGAATCCTCATTAAGATCAGGAGTTTCCTGCATCTCTGAGCCTGAAGGCTCTCAGGTCCCCAGCCCTGAGGTCAACCATGTGTCTGAGAGTGTGAGGTGATCCACAGTTGTCAGGTGAACTAATGGGAGAATGAGAACATTGCTGGTGGAAATCTGCTTCATTTTTGGTAAGAGTTTGCTAAATGTTAAATTTTTTGACCAAACAGCAGCTTTGAATGGAAAGTCATTGTGTTGGAAATATCTCAACTACTGTTAATTCTTATCTTCAGTGGCTCCCTTTTAAAGTGATGATTCACTGTGCTGTGGTAAAGCTACAGAAGAGGAACTGGAGCTGTTTTGCATACAGTTACCTCCCTTTTCTACTGGGAAGGGAAATTTCAGGTCTCTGGGAAAAGTGTAATTTGGCAAGGACTGGAAATCACTCAGGGTGCTTTCTCAGGTAGCCTCTTTCTCATGAGATCAGTACGTTTGAGATGGGCAGTGGCACAGATAATGGAGAATGGTTACACACGAAGAAGAATAGAAAGAAAAAGAAAACAGAGGTGGATGGTCACAGCGAATATCAGTGTAGTCCAGAGGATTTCTAATTAAATCTTTGGCAGAAAAATAGAGAGGTGCATTTGTAAATGTTTTTGAGCATTCTTTTCTTGCACCATAGAAAAAAAGGATTAAATTCAAAGGAAGAGCAAGGGAAAGACACGTAGGAAAGGGTGTGTGGGAAAGTAGGAAGGAGCACAAAAGAAGGGAGAGCAATGTAAAAGGAGTTTTGTGAAAGAAGTGAAAAGAAGCTGAAAGACATAAAAACATCTATGCTTTCAAACAGATCTTGCAATTCTTCATCACCAATTTTTCTGTTTGCATATAGTAGTTTCGGAACAGAAACTTTTCCGACAAGAGGTGGCCTGACTTGACAATCTTTTATTTAATGCTTCTTCTGCACCAGGTTGTTACAGACAAAGTATGCTGGAAAAGTTTTGGAATCCCGCTGATAATCCAGACTGAGGTTATGATTTGTATCATAAAGTACAAACTGTCTCCTTAAACTAACAAGATTTAACTGTGTTGGTCTCTTGCATAATCTACTGCTGGATCAAGTGTGTTCTCATAAACATCCAAAACACTACTGCTGAAATCATCTGTGCAACTTGTGTTAAAGTGTTAACTTTAACCATGCAAGGTTAAAGTTGCACGGTAAAAATGTCACAAAAGGTCATCTTGTACAATGAGTGAGATTTGTAACTGCAACTGAGAACTGAGTTCAGCATTCAGTTTCCAGACAGAGTTGTCAAAGACAGCTCAGGAGGGAAGGCAGGAGCTTAAAACTAAACCCATCGAGCTTTTTTGCAAAAGAAATGGAAGAGCTTTAAAAACAGGTTTTTAGAGGAGCAGCAAAGGTGCATCGGCATTTCTGTCTGGGCTATCTGAAATCCGATAAGGCTACATAGAGCACTGCTGAAAGCTAGAGTGCTCTCACAGGACCGACTGGGATGTTTCCTGTTCCCGTGTTTACTGCCACGGCTCTAGAATTAGGAGATACTAACTTGAGCTACTTAATACTGCTAACACAGCTACTGTTGCTGCTACTAATATTACAGATAATGAAAACATTATCAGTTTGCCATGGATTTAATACTTTGGGAATGAAATAAGTCCTAGAAAAGTTTCTATACAACAGCACAGGGAGGAATATCTGGGTCTGAGACTGACACTAAGCTCAAGAAAAGCAAGCACGTGGCTTGGACAGGAGATATTGCTGGGTTTGAGGTGGCTGCTACTAGTGGTTACAAATCTCATCACCTGCCTCTCGCTTCACCTCTGGCAGTGAGAAACGGGTTGTCCAGGGAGAACCCAATGTCCCCAACTCTGTGGGTGCTGGTCACTTCTGTTTATCCCTTGGTCTACCCATCACTGCCTGATTAGAGAAGTCCTGGCCCATAGTACCTCAGATAAGACAGATTCAATTTTGCTGATGGTGCAACATGAGCTTTAGATTTGTGGAGGTTACTAGGTGGAACCTGTGGGAGGCCTTGAGCTGGATCTGGCTGCAAGGCTCCATTTTTTCTGACTCTAAAATACTGGAGAAATTAGAAGGTCAATTTAATTCTGATATGCAAAAGTGAAAAAGATGGTGGCCCTGTGACTTTATTTCTAGCTTCAAATATGTTGGCCCAGATCTCATTAAAAATTAGCTATACATTTACATTTAAGGCAACTGTTTTAATTTATTTGAGGCAGAAGTCAAGATTTAAGCACTCTGGGATAAAATCAAAATATGAATGTATCACACGTGATTCAAAGATAATAATTTCTACATTATTTTTATACTTTCTTGAAATAAGTAGACAAGGAAGCAGATCAAAAGATTTCATATCTTTACACTGTCTTAATTGTGATGCCTATGATATTTTCATTACCTTCTGAAGAGAAATGAACCGTTACTATCACCTGTCTATTAAAACAACCTATGTGGATTGGTTATAGTTTCAAATTGTAAGTACTATGCATTATGCACCATTGAATATTTAAACACTCAACTACTATATACAAGAAAATAGAAATTCTGGATTTTCAAACTTTAAATTTTTTTCTCCAAAGATCATTTTATGTCAATTCTTGCTAGAAAACATAACTTTGCAATTTACTCCCCAAATCAAATATTTTAAACAGATAAATTTAAGAGAAATATGGAATACATTTAAATTTAAGGAGGATATGAAATTATCCAAGTATCTTATCTTGTGTCCTAGCTTTCCTCTCCTCATATTCAAGACCAGAAAGAGACATGAATGGGACATGATTCTCTTACTTTTCGCAACTACACTGGTTTTGGCCTGTAATAGTGTTAAGTTTCTTGACAGTAGTTTGTATTTGGCTATGATTTGTATTTGTGATGAGGACACTGTTGATAACTGTTTTAATTGTTGCAGAGCAGTACTTACACAGCGTCAAGGCCTTTTCTGCTCCTCACACCACCCAACAGTGAGTAGGCTGGGGGGGCCAGAGAAGTTGGGAGGGAACACAGCAGGACAGCTGACCTCAATGGACCAAAGGGCTATTCCATACCATATAATGCCATGCTGAGCAGTAAAACTGGAGAGTGGAGGTTGGCAGGGTCTGCTGTTGCTCAGGGACTGGCTGGGCATTGGTTGGTGGGTCATGAGCAATTTTTGACTTTTGTATCACTTGTTTTTCTTGGTTTTTTTTTTTTCCCCCTCTCCACCTTTGCCTCCACCCCTCACCATCCCACCCCCCTCCTTTTAATTATTTAAGCTGTCTTTATCTCAACCCATGAGTTTTTGCACTTTCACCCTTCTGATTCTTCCCCCATCCCACTGAGGGGGAGAGTGAGCAAGCCTCTATGTCGAGCTCAGCTGCCTACCGGGATTAAAGCACAACAGCAATGCATGTCATTGCTGGGTCCCCTATAATCGAGTGAACAAACTGGTTCCCTATGGGACACTACAGTGATCTCTCACTGCAAACAACAAGGATTAGATTTCACCAGGTTTGCCTTTGCCTACCTCACAGAGGTTATGCTGTCATTTGTGCACTATCATACTCCTAATCGTGCTACATTTGCCCTCAGGCAAATACCCCAGACCACACAACACCTACCAGCAACACAATACTATGAAAACCTCATTCTGATAACTGTGCCCTATTGTTTCAGGTACAGTGAAATAAAAAAAAATAAAAATCTTCATGGATAAAGTCCCAGTGGTGACTTAGAACACAGAACTGAGCACTGGGGAGAGCTGGACCACACGCTGTGCAGTGTGTGGACCTGAATGGTCAATCACAGAGAGATATAACTCCAAAAACGACGTGAACCAGCCTCCACCATTCTACCTGGGAACAGGGCATAACATTCTCCATCAGAAAAATCCAGTGGTGTAGACCCAGACTTAATGGTTGTCATTGTTATTCAATTGAAATGGAAAAAAAATATGTTATTGTATATTCTATCAGTATTTTTTTCTGATGTTTATAAACATTTTTAATTAATTTAAGTCTGTAACTATAGACAGCACAACTGTAGTCCAAACATATATAAGGTAACGCCTCTGTAATCACTTGACTTTGACTATCTTATTGAAATACTTGTTTTATTTATTCATTACAGTACTAAACCATTTTGAACTCTATTCATACCTCTGTCTTATAGCATAGACATGTAAATGACCATATTGCTTAGTATCTCCGAACCTGGACTATTTAGTATATTTACCTCATAACAGCAGCAAAACAATGTCCTCCTCATTTCACTGGAGGAGACAATATACTTTTGGAGTTTGCTGAAGTCTTGGAAAATATGTACATAAAATATGTACAAGAATTAAGATAAGGTGAAATGCAGGGGTTACCACATACTGGGGTTATTTCAGTCATTCAAACCCAAGTGTAAAGAGTATTGTGGAAAAGATGCAGATAAGAGTGTGTTGAATCTCAAACAAAATAACCCCTTAAGTTTCATAAACTGGAAAGAAGTAAAGGGGTGTTTAACAGTTGTAGTTGTCCTTCTGGGGTGGCCAATTAGTATTTCCTGCACAAGGAAGCTAAGTTTCAGTTGGTGTTAAGCCACATAACTTTACTAATGGCACCGAAGTAAGACTGGTTCAGATCTACAGGAAAACCTGTGCTCTTTGCATGAATTAGTGCAATATTAAGTTTGGCTTAATTAATATTTGGTTCTTCTTAGTTCAGAGTGGAAACTTCAGTTCAGAGATTAGAAGAAAGGAAAAGAAGGGAGATAACTAAGTCAAAGTTTGAATGGGTGAAATAATCCATTATTTTTGTGCCTAAAGGCACTTGCAAACTGTGGAATATTTCACAAATTCAATACTTGTTTGTTTACATCACCTTGTTTTTTTGAATTGCACATTTATGCATTACATTAACATTTCATGTGCTGCACACTGAATTTCATGGTGACACTAAAAATTAAATCCTACTACACTAAGCTCTGGATCAGACAACAAAGAAAAGTGTTAGAGAAGCATTCTTAAAAACCTCCATCGGTAGGCAACAACATGAAGAGCTCTTTTTTTTGTTGTTGTTGTATAAGTGTTTATAAAATATTTCTCTCTTTCATTGTTTGCCACATTAATTTTATATTTTAGATGAAAAATTTAAATCCAAACAAATATTTTAAAATAAATGACATTTGTGGAGTGCTTGAAAGGTGCCACTTGAAAGCATGCTGTTTTCTTGTGGGATATGTAATAACATTAGCAGCAGCCTGAGCTTGTCCACTCCTTGGAATATGGAGCTGGGAGACATGAAGGTTGGGGGCATGAGGTGGGGACAGCAGGAGAGCAAGCCTTTCACTCAGTAAAAGGCTGTAACTGAGGATAGACCCTTTTCAAGGGCTCATATTTCCATCTGTAACTGATTTGCTGTATCCTCAGTGTGGGCTGTGCTGACGTGTGGAAAGGGAAGCAGCGCTCTCTGCTTGAAGATGAGCTGTTACCGCTATCTTCTTCATGAACCATTGAGGAAAACACGTGTCCCATGTACCTATTTTGAACCATAAGTGCAATTTGTGTCTGTTTCTGACTAAGGAGGGGAATGAGGCCAACGATTAAGCCAGCTGGAGGCTGATGAACTTGCCTGCAGAACATGATGTGTCAGCGATCGGACGGTCTGGCACAAAGGATTTGACCACTCTCCTCCTTGGGCCTGGCCAACCCCAGCTGCTCACAAAGAGTGACCTGGATCTGGAAAGAGGCAATTTGTGTGTCCAACATGCCTCTGTTTTTATCTAGGAGCTTTTTCTACCATTTGTGCAGTACGGTACGTCCCACTGCTGTGCAGGAAGTTTCTGTGGAGAGGCAGGGTTGGGAAAGGGTAGGGGGGATGGGGATAGGGGTGAGGACAGAGAAGACTGAGAAGATGGTGAGGATGGAGAAGGCAAGAGGGACAGGGAAAGCCTGGTGCTGCCCAGAGCTCCTTTGACAGTCAATGGCAGCAGCAGCAGGAAGGGCTGCAAAGCCACAGCATGGCACCAGGTATTCTGGGCCAAAAGCATTTCCCAGCCTCCACCCTCCCTTTTTGCTCACTCACTGAGAAGATAGGTACAATGCAACCCTGAAACTTCCCAAAGAAAGAAACAATGTGTTTTGTCTTGAACCTGAAACTGTGCATTAGCCATAATGCATTTGAAATGTTATGGGCTATCTCAGATCCCCCTCATCAGGATGATGAAAAGCAGGAATATTTCTTTGGTCCTGGTGAATTGTGGCCACATTTCTGTCCCAGATGAGTTAAAGCCCAGGCTCTATAGCCTAAATGCTTGGTGATCTCTTCCAGGGGGAATGACAAATACTTGACTTTGACTTTCAGAAGTACAGAATTTTCAGTGTCTTTTCTGTAGCTGCAGTTTAATGAATTTCTTGCATTTCTTTGTCTTCTTTGTTTTCAACCTAGATTAATATGGACCCTCGGTGTAGGAAGGCGTCTCCCTTCTTTCCTTTCTAACATATAGTTGTTTTCTGCCTTTAGAAAGGTGTCATACTTTCTATGCACAGTTGATAATCAAAAGAACTTAGCCTCTGTGAAATATTAGAGGTTTCCAGTGCTCCTGACATTGCATAGTAAAAACTGGAGTAAACTCCTTCATTGCATCTATTCACAGTGTTGATGCCCTAAAGCTATATGTTGGCCCCAGGTTTGTTCAGAACATTCATTCTTAAGAGAAATGTTTCTTTAAAATTGAACCTGCTGTGCCTAATCATGTAATTTGTGTTTCATCCCCTGATACTGGTACATATCAGACGTCTAACAGCTGAAGAGTCTTGTAGGAGTGGGTAACAATATCACTGTCTGCACATCCAGTTCCAGGGGGTTTTGAAATTGTACTAACATTTTCGCTTCTGCGGGAGAAATGGTCTAACCTTGTGAACTCTGCAAGTCTAAATGGACAAGTGCTTTCACTTAGCACAGGTTTGCCAACTTTACAGGGAGCCCAGGTGTCTGTGGTGCAAGCAAGAAAATGACCCTGATGTAGTAGGAGAAAAAATTACTTTAGCCACAATAAACCATGCAGCAATTATTAAGCTGTTTTCCAGATGAGATTTCTGAGATGCTTCTACCTTTATCCCATGTCAGGCTATGTCGTTTCATATAATACTGCCAGTTCCTTATTTTTCCTTTTTATCCTTGAAGAGAGATTGTTCACAAGGATTATGCTACTTTATTGTCCAGAAATATCAGCTATGATTAATACTCTGCCTTGGATAGTACATCATATTTTCCCTTTGGGGCACCAAGTGCAATGTCCTTTCATACACCTTTCCATCCTGACAAACAGGTTCAGCTATATTGTGTTTACACAAGGACATATTTTCCAATGTCTACTGTCTGCACGCATTATCAGATTGGACTTCAGTATCTAGGGTTTGAGATAAATCCAAGCTAAGCAATATATGCCTATATGACTATCGAAAACCTGAATTTTAGAAACTGTGTTGTATTATCCTGCTTTGCAGCTCACTACAAAATAAAAACAAAACACGAACAAAATAAAATCAGGGTCTGAGTTCACAATCTAAAATATATAGCAGACTGTTGCTAAACAAGGAATCAAAGTAGTACTTTCCATTCAGTGAATTAAATGCAAACATACCACAGTATTTTAGCTCATTGCTAAAAGGGGTGTTCTTAAACTGAAGATATAAAGCAGGATTAAGCATCACTAGCGAACTGGGAAAATTCTTTGTTCACCAGTGAAGATTCTTTGCTAATTCAAGGGTTCCTTTCTTTTTCATTCTTGTGACTGTATTAAATATCTGCTCTCCTCACTAAGTGATACAATGTTTATGAACATGACCAAAGACTGAAGTAATTATTTAGACTTTTATTCTGCCAGGAGTGAAACTGTTCTGAGGGAATTAAGGTATTTCAAGTGAGAAGGAGGGAGGGAGGAAGGGAGGAAAGGAAGAAGGGAGGAAGGGAGGGAGAAAGGGAGGGAGGGAGGGAGGAAGGAAGGGAGGGAGAGAGGAAGGAAGGGAGGGAGGAAGGGACAAGTTTGTTTTGGTTTTTTTTTCAGGACATTTTGAAATATCCTTGTTGCATGTTAAGCATTATGTTTGGATGCCAGTTTCAGTGATAAAATGCATTGATTGACGACAGTAAATCACATATGCCTGAAATGCTGTATTTCTAGCAGACATTACTGCACATAGGATGAACAATTATGTGTGTATACGTACGTGTTTGTCTGTCTGTATGTGTGTGTGTTTGTGAGTACCTTTAGTTACAAAAGCTGTATCTCTCCCTGGCTCATTTAATTACATGACTGTCAGGGCTCAGCTCTGCTGTCTGGGGAATTGTTTCATAGTACCTTAGGCTGTCTGTGAAACAGCATGTATTGCATATCCATCAGCTCTGTGTAGGGAACTCACTGGGCTCTCTTAAATGCTGTTCACTACAGTCCCCTTACACAATTACTACTTGTAAATATGAATTCCTGTACTTCAACAGCTGCCATTCTTACCTGTCTCCTTTGATTAATTACCTTGAAGAAAGTCTCTGGCTCAGAAAACTTGTGGTATACAACTTCTAATAGTAGGTTTGTCGTACGTCAGCATCCCTGCGTCTGCTAACTACGTTCAGTCTCAATTTCAGATAAAAACTTCTCCTTATCTCATGAGAGGGTAACACCTGGCTCTGATAACATATGTAGAAGTGTAAAGCAGTTTTCTGTAGTTGTTTACATTATGTTTCTGTAGCTGTTCTTTTGGTGTTGTATCAGTAATGATGACTAAGCATGAGACCTTCTTTCCTCTTAACTACCCCACTATTCTCCACAGACTTCTGCCACTTATGCTCATATTGTGTTTTTCTTCTTTGCCTCAGAGCTTTTTAAATGCTCTTTCAGTCTTCTCCAGCTTTGTAGCACTTTTCCTGGATCCCACACTTGTCGGAGTTAAACCGCTGGTCATGCGGGGTCATGTTTATTTTACTGTCAGTCTGCCTACCTGTTCTGCAAAGTGCATTTAACAGAAAGCCAAATTGCTATTGAATGCAACCACAGAATGGCCATAGGTAGGTGAGAGGTCTGTTTGCAACTGCTGCATATGTGACATGTAAATGCAAACGATATATTAGAAGTTTATCCTTTTGAAAACTCTGGGTGTAATTCCCTGTTCAACTATACACCTGCATCTTCTTCTGTACTTGATGAGATGTCTATATAGAAATTGTCTTCTATTTTTAAGCAAGACAGAAGATAGAATGAAGAAATTTGGAAGCTGACCTAAAGCATTACATCAATTCAGGGCCTGAAAACGTTGTCTAGACACAGTATGAGCAGATAATTAGCCAGTTGTTCAATCATACACTTTGATGCCAACGGAAAAATGTTTAAAAGGGAATAATTATCCTGTTTTTATTTTGTTTTTAAAAAGTCAAGGTGTATTTGTTGTAGTTTACTATAGACTGTTTGCAAAGTTTCCTTTGGAAATGAAAGCCTTTTTATGCAGCTTAAATTGCTTATCTCTATTTCTAGAGTTCTATCTACTTAGCTTTCAAATAACCAAAACACCTTTTAAATGAATGAAATAAATAAAACAAAAAATAAGTAAAAAACAAAACAAAAAAATCCTTATTTACTCCTCAATTAAGAATTTATTTGGCCAGTTGCAACCCGGAGTGAATTTTTACAGTTGAGATATAAACTGCTGAAAATCTATTTTTTTTTAATGGAAATGCTGACAGACCTTTAGCTGCAGTAGTGTTCTCAAGAGCCAATAAAAAATAAAAGTAACAACACAAATCTCTTTAACTCTTGTGAGTCAGACGTGCTTTTCTGTCCTCCAAGAGTGATGTTGAGCATAGGGTAACAGCTTCAATGATATAATTCAAGTGTAAAGCTCAGTAAACTTAGAAAACAAGTTTTCTTCAATTTTTGATCAATATTAGTGGGAGAAGGTCTCGTAATACCTCAATAATCTTTTGCATTCAGTAGCAAAATAGTTAATTGCCTGGTGCAAAATAAGAAGAATTGTTGCTGCGTATTCCTGTGGCTTCCAGAGCAGATTGGAGGCTTGAACCAAAACCCTTGGGACCCCATTGAAAGACTTTCCTTGGCATCACGGGGCCCTCTGAGAATGGCATCAGTCATCATGTATGTAGCCTACTGCCAGTTTGGTTTGACAGCATCAGCTAAAGAAGAACTGTTGGGTGTTTCCCTTGAGCACAGGATTGAAATCTCAAGCAGTTTTTCATACATGAAGTCCAGCAGAAGCTGGCTTTGGCTGAGGACTCAGCTCCTTTGAAGAACAGCAGAGGAGAACAGATACATAAGAACAGGAATATATACAGGATCGTGGATCCGAGAAGCACTTGTCTAGAAAATGTCCACCTCTAGGAGATGCCTGGGAAGGCTGAGGTCCAGGTGCCCCTTACTAGATACCAGTCTGTGCCAGCTTGGCAAACAGGGTCCTGGGCCTACTGTCTGCCCTCATCCCAGCCCTTGAGAAAATGATTGCAACAGCAATCTAGGTGGGAAATCTAATGGGGAATTGGGACTGGCACTTCTAGTACTTCCCTTCACACATGTGCTCCCTGCTTGACAACACTGAAGGGAGGCTTAATGATACAGAAATTTTGTGTTATTTGCCTTTGTAATTTTAAAAGCATATTTTTTTGCAGGTGGGAAATGTTTTCCAACTGATCCTGCAAATCCAAAATTCTCTGAGTATTTATCTTGACAGACTTGTTTCCCTTTAGTTTAGAAGATTATTAAGTCCTTGCTGTGATATGGAAAATAAACCTGCTTGTATCGACTTTAGTAAACTTCATTCTTACCACTTTTCTTTATGTCTCACATTGCCATAATGTATGCAAAATGCTTAGCTACTCAAAACATCTTTACAGGTCATTTTCCTTCCATAATAGCCAAATCAGCAGCAAAAGCACTTCATGGTTTAAATGTACTGACAGAAGAACTCTGACTGTAGAAATATGTACCATATAGTAACTTCCACAGTCACAAATGCTCAGGATTTTCACACAAGCAGAGATTTCTTTCCCCCCACAAGGTATTCTGTGTAAATGTGGGCAAGAGACAGTTTTTGGCTCTATGCTTCCAAATGTGCCCTTGACCTAATGACATTATCAATTTTCCACCTCTGTCTTTATTCATATTGGTCTATGAGGACAAACCATGCTAGTGGTATCACCCAGCTATTAATTGTGATCTATATGCTAAGTGTGCAGGAAGCCCTTTGAAAAAGAACAGCATTCAAATAAATGTTCGCATACATGTAGTAATAGACACCCAAGGTGAAGGGGATATATGTGCATATCCTTTGCAGTGCTGAGGAAATTATTTCAATACATTACCCAGTCACTTCATCTTTTTGTGTATTTAGGAATAGATTTTCATTTGCGCTAAGTCTCCTATATACTCTGACAGGGAGTAGAGGGACATTTAAATGAGTACATCCTTTATGAACAGTGGTGAAAAGGATCTTATCATAAATAAGGATTAGACTTTTAGGGTAGTGTTTAATTCAGTGTAAGAAGATGCTACATAAGCCATTTGAAGCCAGAGAGCTATACAAATATAGGCTCTGTTTGCTATGTAACTGACAAGGCTGATGGCAGAAACCAGGCCATTTTGAATGTTCAGTTACTGTGCAATCACTGATCATGAGAACAAAGCTCATGCCATTTCCAGCAAAGTGAAAACTAATAAATTGTGGTGGGGTAGGTTATTGGTTACTATAAATGGTCACCTCTGTCTATTGCAGTCATATAAACGTACTTAATAGCCCTTATAAGAATGGCATTTACCCAGACTTTCTAGTATTTGTAGAAAAAATCTATTAGGAACGACATTTTGAGGGAGATACCTCAGTGAGCTGCAATATGCTAAAGCAAAGAGTCCTTGTTGTGGCTATTATTTGTATGCCAAATATTCTTTTCTTAACCTAATGAAATGAATTGCAATACTCTTCCCTTTGAAGAAGGCATACTTTACAAATAAATGGGATTTACAGTAGTGGACAGATATGTAGTTCAAGTAAGCTGCAAAAGGGTAAATAAGACCTTACTGTACTTCTGCATGGTGCTGAACAATGCCAGTAGGAGTTTTGCACCCCAAAGCAGTCTAGCAGTATTTGCACTGGGTTAATTAGTTTTGCCTCTACTTATCCTTTTAAATAGCAATGCTGTCCTGCTTCTGGGACACTTGCAAACGTCTCTGAATGGACTTTAACTGCGCTTTGTAGAAAGAAACACTTATTCAGAGGCAGTTCAGTGTCTTTACACCACCTTTAATTGCACAATTTGTAATAGTCCTTAAGTAGGCTCTGAGTTTCTTAGCTAGAAGTCAAGGGGAATTATGTTCCTTATAACATATACAAGTGTGTTTCTGGATTGAGATGTGAATGTATGTTATGGATATTGTATGAGGCATCCAGACGTCAGAAATTTGGATATCCTTTAGAGTCCAGAAATGAGAGTTCATTGGCATCTCTAGCATATTGATAGTATCACAAATTCTGGCCCTATGTGTTCAAATGATTCTTCTGTGAAAGATACAAATCTTGATGGTGCTTTGGCCAGTTTTACTGTTTGTATTTGGAGAAAGAAAAAGCCTAACACAAATGTGTTCCTTGCTACCTATTATTTTAATGAATAATTCTTCTGACTACGCTCAAAGTGGTTGATTAGCTGAATATTGGCACCTTTTTATATTACTTGTATACATGTCAGTACTGGGATTTTCCTTTCTGGCACTAATCTGAACTGCACACTGCCAATATACTTAACTTCTTGTTTCTCTGTGTCGTACACAAGTGATCAGTACTAGTCTATACGTCTTGGTAACTTTCCAGACTTGTCATAAAATATAGCATCACTTTAATGTTTTATTTTATTCATTAGGTTTTTATTTGCCATTTTCTAATCTGCTCTCTATCTTGATACACAAATGATTTTGTGGACAATCAGCAAATTAAGAAATCATTGATTCTGCTCTATTTTTTTTTTTTAATTTTATGCTCTGTTATTTGTTTTTGGAATGTCTATATACTTTTATTATTGAAATGGCAAAATTTCCTTCTGTGTCCAACGTTGGTATAGGTTAACTATCTAGATTTATGTTTGTAAACAGGGCAATTTTACAAAACATGTCCAATGTCTTGGCAAATCTACAGTCTGTCATTTTATATCATTCTGTCAGCAAAAAGTCTCTCCCTCCAATACTTATCCGTGCATTTTATTAAAGGATTCACCTAAGTGATACAGGTGCAACTCTTCTGTGACAATCTGAAGTTCACTAATCTTATGTCACACAGGTGAGGGAACATGGAAAATGAGATACTTTGCAAGTATATGTATTGTGACTTGAATCCAGAATCAGAGAACTGACCCATTTAGATGTTTTCACTTGCCAATAAATGCCATTTTATTTCCCAATGCTGCAACATATTAGTATCCTTGATTCTTACTGATACTTATTAAATGAATGAAATAAAATTGAACAGTGGCAGTTCCTGAGGTTAGCAGACAGGTGCTGCTACGTTCCTGCTGCTTTGCAATCAGCTACTTGCTGCAATGTTAAATGCAGATCTCTTAACAGTCAAAGCCTAAATCTGATCCTATTTACCTTCCTTTTTTTCACTCCACTTTCCTATTTTGTCCATTTCCAACACCTTTCACAGAGCTTTTCTGCCACAACTTTCTCTTTGGCATGTCCTTCCTTCTTAAACTGGCCCACAAAGCTGCTCAGCAAAATCTCCCCCAAACAATAATTTATTTGTTGCTGAGGAGAAACCAGATAACTGAATGATCTATTTACCTATTTATTTTAGGATCTGACTGTTCAGTTCATATATAAGAGGGGAAGGAAATTGTTAGGTAGTTAGATGGGGAGTGAGCGAGCTCAAACTTATAGAAAAATACATGACAGTGAATGTGGAAACAAGCCAGGGGGTGTTGAATGATTATGCAGAGAACGAAGAATAATGAGTTCTAACTCATAGAATTATGAGCAAGGAAAGACATCTCTATCAGCCATCAACCTGGTCTTTTTATATGGTGTTTGTACCCTTTCCACCTTCTATATGTCTTCATTTACTTTTTTAAAGCAGGAGATCTTCAGCTTTGATGCCTGAGAAACATCTAATGTTTTGAGACCCGGTGCATCCTTTAGGATGCCTGAAATCTCAATGAGAGCAGAATCCCATCCAAAGCAACATATCTTTTTCACTGAAACTTTAAAATGTAGTGGACTGCTCAGGATTTAGGCAATCTCATCTTACAATGCTGTGCACAACTAGTGGCTTTTTTTAAATATTCTTTTGTCCACTGGCAGAAATCTTTTGGCTGCTTTTGAAACTCTAGAAGCTGTATTTTCATTTTAAAGTGCTTGTTTATGCATTGGTAAGAAGTGAGCAACAGAATTCAGAATGGGACCTGTGACTGCTCCCATTAGCAGGCAAAAACTGCAGTTTTTGCTAAGTCCTCTCCCCTACTCTAACAGAATGAATCACAGGATGGTAGGGCTTGGAAGGGACTCTCTGGAGATCATCTAGTCCAACCCCTCTGCCAGAGCAGGTTCACCTAGAGCAGGTTGCACAGGATGGGGTCCAGGTGGGTTTTGAAAGTTTCCAGAGATGGAGACTCCACTACCTCCTTGGGCAGCCTGTTCCAGAGCTCTGCCACCCTCAAAGTAAAGAAGTTTTTCCTCATGTTTAGATGGAACTTCCTATGTTCAAGTTTGTGCCCGTTACCTCTTGTCCTGTCACTGGGCACCACTGAAAATACTGAAATACTCTCAGAATCAGTATAACAACAGGTTAACTGTCTAGCACCAAGGACATTTGTTTTACTTCTCAGTTTATTAAAGTATTTGTAAATTAAATTATATTCTTTGTTAGATATCTGCATTTTCTTTGATCTGCTCTACCCTACAGATTTCTGAAGTAACCTGTGAAACCATCCGTCTCCCTCGAGAAAAGCATTCCAGGACTGACTCTTCCAAATTCACTCAGGAACTAATAAGATGTATGTCTATGTTTGCATTTATTATGCACTGGGACTGTGTGCCAATATTAGGTAACAGCATGTATAAATGATTAGATATGTGCTTAAAGCCCAGCTAGAGAAAATGTTGATATATGTATGCTAATGTTATGCTCTAAAATCCCCATTTCCCTTAGTTATGTCAACTGCAATGACTTCTTTTTTGCACCTTGTTACTGGGGGCGGTGGTGACAAAAATGGCCCAAGTGCTATATTATGCAGAGACAGCCAGTTTCTGCTGTATTTCTGGAATGGCCCTTTGACTCATGGAGGTTGCTCGCTGAAGTCAAAAAGACTTCTCTCAGGGATGGCTCCTACTCCTTGCTGAGGCATTAGATAATGCCCTCAGAAGGCAGACCGAGAGTAACATCACCTTGAGTGCATTTATCTACAAATTCACCAGGGCATCTCCACCCATGAGGAGGGAGGGTCTGCTAAAAGGGCTTTTATTCTCTCTGCTTCCCAAAACAGAGTAATTTAACCCAATGCATTTTCACCTAGTCCACAGTTTCCCTTATTGTCTCATCCAGTGGGTTCTCCCAGGTGAATACGGCTGTTTGCAGCCTGCTATCCCCCATCTGCAAAAGGGATGTCCCTATGTTGCTAACCTAAGTCAAATACTCTAAGCCTTAAAATCTGGGACGCTCTTTCCCACTACCTCCCCTCTCCCCACAGCCTTCTTAGGCCTGAAAACCCTGGTCATGTGTAGATCCAGTTAGTTCTTATATCTAACCTAACTAGATTTGTACAAGTGCAAAGAAATACCAGGAGTTGCGATGCTAACCAAGTATGAGCTATGGTGTACTTGTAAATTATCACCTGGCATACTTGGATAGTGCTGGGCGTGTGGTACTTCTGTGCCTAGCTATAGGTTGTGTATAGCTATGCTACACATATTGTTGTGTATAGCTATTGTGTATAGCTATGCTACATACTATATGCTTCATTTGAACCCAAATATTTCCTGAATATTTTTGGATGTTTTCTCTTTTATTAAATATAAAATGGAAACATTAACACCAATAAGAATGAAACAAATTATTCTCAGCTTCCAACCAATCTTGATTTTAGAGATACTTTTTTCAATCAGAAAACCTTGAAAAGCCAGACATGAAAATGAGCATCTTCCTCACCAGACTAACAAATGTGTGAAATTTCATAGAAATCCATTCTCACAGTTTCATTATGCAGAGGATTAATGTTTAATGCTGGCAGGCTGCAGGTCCACACTAATAAGAAAAGCTACAAAAGGCTATTGTAGAGAGGAAGAAAATTTCATCAACATTCCAAGAACATCTAAAAGGTTTACAGAGTAAAAAGTTAGCTTGAAGATGTTCTATTTGTGTTCAAGCAATTTTTGTGATGTAAGATGAGATTTTAATCATACTGTAGTTCCAGTGTCCATATTACCACGTTTTGTCTTTTTTCATCATCTTTGACCTTGATCATACAGTTGCAAGAATTTGAATTTTCTTTCTATTTTATCCTTGTATAACTCAAAATGGCTCATTTTTGTTTTCTTCCTTATTAGACTGAAATTAATATCCAGATTACATTTATCAATCCCATTATAGCAGTCAACAAGATATCACTGATGATTGTAGCTTTTTAAACTAAAAATGAAATTATTCAGATTTCTGTCACAAATCTATTGCAGATGTCTTCTACAAACACTCTTGTCTTGAGGTTTGACAAAATATTAGCAAAAAAATTTAAAAATAAAATTCATAAAATGATTGGAAGAAGATTCTTTAAAAACTTGGATAGACATTTCCATAAAACTGTTGTCAGTAGCTTTCTTGCTTGACTGGTTTTCTCATTCTTAATTTATTCCACAGCACTATAAAGATTTGAGACAAGAATCCTTCTCTATAGCGGATTTTCTGTTAAGGTCAATATGTCCTGAATGTCACTTAAGATGAACAGCTTTCTACTTAATGCTAACAAAACACTATGTTCTTAGTCTAAACAAACAAATCCCCCCTCAAAGGTATTGTATGAACAAAATTTGACAATATAATTGATATAAATATGGAAAGGAGCAACCTACTTTGTGCTCACAAGAAAAAAATAAAGTTGCAAAATGCACAAACAGATGTCCTTTTCAGAACTATCACTAGAGATGTTCTGTTGAAAGTCAATACATCACCGAGCACTGATGAAGTAATACAGTAGTTTTTAAGGTCCTTTTGAGGCTTTCTGAAAGCTCCTCCATATATTTTTCAAGATACCTCAGAAAGTAAAAGCTTAGCTGAGGGTTTTACCTCTGTAAATCTGCAGAAATAGTATTGTAAGGACAATCTCAGATATGATGTTTAAGATCTGCTGGTTACCTGCTCAGTGCTGACATCTTAGTTGTTTCAGTATGAATTCATAGACTCTAGGATGGATTACCAGCACATATTTTTTCTGCTTCACAGTCACTTGTGAACAGAATGTTTGTTCAAAACTAATTTTATTTAATTTTTTGCAAAGGTTAGCAATCACACATATTACTGAGTGTCTTGAACATGATGGTCAATTGGGTTGTGAAGGGCTTTGCAATAGTTTCTTCAGCTGGATCAGCTGACAGTCCTTGAACTGCTGTTCTGATGAATTCTTATAATCAGCCTTGTCAGTGGTCCTACATGAGCACTCCCACATGTGCACAATCCATCCATTGCTATTGATTATCTTAAACTGTGTACAATACATATATACACAACTAGGTGGAAGAAAAGGCTGTTCTACATGGTTATTTCTATATCTGCAGGACTAGTTTCTGAAATTTACTAGGGTCTTATCTATGTGCAATATGGTCAGATTTGCAGCTGGAACTACCTGGGGGCATCTCTAGGATGTTCAGATTTTACACCCAGGATATTAATCAACACATGTAAGTGTACAAATAGTGCCCATCAGCTGACCTATGGACAGCAGGAGCTGCCCTGGGGGAACTTCCAGATTCTAAAATTCTGCTGGAGTGTCCTCTAGCGTCTAGTAAAAAGCTTTGTTGCAAAGGTGGCTAGAAGTGGAGTCCACCACTATGCCTTAGGTCAGTCTGCTCTCACACCTATGCAGAAACTGGCTGCAGTGTTCCTGGATGGCATGTGGACTTGATGACAGGGTGTGATGGGTTTGCATACAAACACAACCCTAACACCCAGCTTAACACAAATGTGGCTTGAATTTCCTCCACAGATTACAATAGTAACTCAAATTCCTTAGATTATCCTCCAATGCTTGCCAAAGAAAAAATTCAGATTAATTTTAACATTTTTAATTCTTTAAATAAGAGCTTTGTTAGTGCTGTATTTGCACAGCAAACTATTCCCGACACCTTCATGTGTTTATGTATGGAAGACAGCAAGAATGTAAGTATACAAAATGTCTAAACTCTTTGGGAAATGAAAGCAATTTATAACCCAAAAGACTTGCAGCTGTCACCATTTTCAGCAAATATAGTTCCACAAAGTCATTTGAATTTTATGTATGAATGTTCATACATTGTTCATCATATTTAGTTTTAATGTGTAGTCAAAGTATGCTTATGAGAAAGAACAGGAAAAGAGAGAAGGAAAGCAAAGGAAACATCATAGAAAAACAGAGAGAAGAAAGGGAGAAGCCAGATAGAAAAGTAGCAGCTTGAACTACTACTGAGAGAGGCTTGTCTAACAAAAGATGGGTTTGGACTCTGTTCTGGCTGAAAGGGTTTGGACAAAGGGGAAAAGAATAACTCTTCCTTGCTGGATTTCTTGGTGTTCAGAGAAATAGAAGTTTACTTTTTACTCCCAGTAATTAACAACCTTAATTCATACATGCACACTTTTTCCCAGATCTAGGAGTTAATTGATCTCAATACTAGATATGGTGCAAAAACCTGAACAGAACTAAATAGGACAGCAGCTGATAAATCAATGAAAGATGCATCTATAGTGAGTGTTACTGTTACTTTAGGAACAGCTAGAGCTACAAATGAGCTTTAAGAAGTTAATTTTTCCTTTCAGTTTCAATAAATGGGCAGCAACTAGTTCAGCAGCCACTTTATTCTGACAAGACAATGAAGGTGAACACCAACCAGTGTTGCACCTTATGAATGATGGAAAAAATAAATATTTCTGTAATGATGATAATAATCTGTTGTAAAAATCCAATGCCAGAAGCTAATAAATAAACCTTCAGATTTTTTGTCTTTACTGCTTTTTGAAAACAAGTGACTTTGCCCCCCCCAGTTTTTTAGCTGGTATATCTGGTACAAGTATTCAAAATAATTTGGTTTTCTTTGAAAAAGTGCCTTCATAAAGGATGTAGTCTTTTTTAATTTATAAAGCTGCTTGAAAAAGTGTGGGGAAAAAAAAAACCTAGCTAGATTGCTTTAAAACTGTTGTTTACACTGGCTACTTTCATAATAATAAATCTCATTTTCTAAGCAGCAGTTATCATGCTTTGTTGGTGTAATGTGTGTGTTGAAATCTCCATTAAAATTGTAATAATATTCTGACAGGCACTACACCAAATACCACGTCATAAACTGTAGTGATAGTAAGTTAAAGTAAACCAGGAGAGAGTTAACAGTATGATTATAGCAGAAGAACACAAGACGAGAAAACTGTTGCAGAAAAATTTTACTTGCTGAAGTTATTCCAATGTAGAAGAAACTATCTGTGTACCATTCAAGACTAAGCCAGTGTGCTAATTTTAATTCCCGATACTGGGACAATTTCGTACTTAGCCTTAGTATCTTTTATTGTATTTAATTGTATTTCTTTCTTTCCTTAAAATGTGTAGTTCCTGTCCATTTGCAACAACAAGACATTCAAATGTTGTTGAAGGGTGAGGACTAGCAAATAATTTTTCAAGTCATGTTTCTTCAGTCTGAAAACAGATCATAGTATTAGAAGTTTGAATTAGTCTTGATATTAATTTTAGTGCCAAATAACCTAGAAAACACTTGATTTTCTGCAAATGAATGTTTCCATTGTAGCTGAATGTGCAGACATGGAAAGCTTAGAGACAGTGGTGAGTTTTCCTACAATTATCACAGATGCCGACATCGAAGTACGCGGATCACCGCCTCCTCCCCTCCTGAAAAGGAACTTAAACCTCTGGTATCATCTTGACAATAGTCGTCCCCTGTAGGGCTTTTGTCACTCTTAAGTATACACTATGAGAAATATTTATAATATAAACAAAGTCTGACTACACCTGAAAGTAGGGATGGGGTAGCTGAAGATGTGAGGCATAACACTCAATTATAAAACATTGTATAAAAAGAAAAGGCTGATAACCTTTCATTTGAAAACAAAAAGCACTAGTGCTAAGTGCAATATATTTTATAGATAAAATTTGTCACTATAGTTACAATACAAAGAAATGAAATCCACGATTGGTGAGAAGTGTTATCTAGCAAATTCTGAACTGGAGTTAGAGGACTCTCTCAGCTTGTTCAGTGCCTTGGAATAATTCACTAATGAATGCTCTTCACCTGGAGAAATCCCAGGCTGAATTTTCATGTCAAGCCTAAATAGATCCTATTTACTTTCCTACTCACTTAAAAAATAGGCAACAAAAATAGTAAGAAGGGTAAAATGAAGTGGCAGAATTATTCACAAGAGGTATCATGCCTCACGCATGAAATTTTAAGATTGTTTTTATTCTATGCCTTTTGGTGTGGGTGTGTGGACTCTCTATTTAACAGTAATATTGTTATTTCAGAATCAGTTGTGAGAGTTAATGTCAGAGTTTCCAGTGATACGTGCTGAAGATATGCATGTCTATGTAAATGTATATCATGCCAACAACACTATAACGGTATTACCAACAGGGTCTTTTTCTTATGAAAGAAATAGGGCCTGCTACATTCTAATATACAAATATATGTGTAGAACATATGTGTCCATGTATTCCAGTTGAAGTGGATTTAGTAACTATGAACCATCAGAGAATGACGTTGTGTATTGTGTTTTATTAAGGGAGCAGGTACAAGACAGATAATGAAAGTTAACTCTAGAAATATAACCTGATCTTTAGCCTGGAAGATATATTCCTGACAGACAAAAATGTAATTAATTTTAAATAAAATCTGCATGCTGAGATTTATAAATTTGATGAAAAGGCTTTCACTTTTATTTTCAATATGAGTGGTTATCCACAGAGCTCAGCAATTTATTCATATCTCTGCAAATGTCTATTCGATGCAATTCTATTCAGCCTTTTACTGGATCACGATATAATGCTCCCAGTCCTGTATAAGTATGTTTTTCCATTTTAAATTCTTATTTACATAATTTTCCATTATTTCTTCTTTTTAACGGGCTCTGGTAATTCCTTGCTGTTCAGTCAATTTCATTTTGTATCTTTTAATGTGATTTGGTTCATTTTTGGTTCATTGTTATCAAAGTGCAAACATCAGGAAATTTTTAGGAAATCTTAAAAAAGGTTTTGTTGCTATCTTATTGGGGATTAATTTTACTGGTCTTTTCACTTACAATTCTGGCCTGGACAGAGATCTGTGTACCCACTTGTAATGCTGAAATGAAAACATTACTCCAGGCTGTGCAAAGAAAAAAAATAAAAGAAGCCAAAACCCACAAGCATGTGATTTCTTCTGCTTTATCACCATGTATACATTTTTAATTCTCATACATTCCCAGGGTAGAAATGTAAATCATAGGCAAAGGCCAGTAGACTTTCTGGTGGGAATGAAAGTCTGAAAAGCTGACTTTTAGAATCCCTTAAGACAGGGATAAAAGTGGGACCTTTTAAATACACCAAGTACTCACAATAGCTTTATTACCGCATTGCTACTTCACTCTGTAGATTGCATGAAGGCCTGGAGACTAATTTCAGCAACAGCCACAATTTACTAGCTATAGTAGCCCTCAGATGAATAGTTTCTTGTAAAATCAGTGGCAGCTTTATCCTACTGGAGTACGAATAAATCAGCTCTTATTATTCCACATTCATTTAATCCTGGGACATTAGTCAGCGAGACCTTTCTGCAGCCTAATAAACAGCAGCAGCAGCAGTTTTTCTTTATGAGAGTAGTTGTTCATCCTAAATTAGAGCCGGCATTAGGGGAACGCAGAAACTTTCGCAGCATGATTTAAAGATATATAATATGAGACTATAATAGTCTATGAAAACTGCACCCATGTGTGTAAATATAGCAGGGTTATAATTTTGCTATATGTGGGTTACTTTAGAACATGTGGGTTATTTTATCTGTATATCTTGAAAGTGTGTATTTTGTTGTAGTGAGTAATATTCATGTTATCTGGTTATTTCCCTGGATTTGGCAGTGACTTCTAACGTACATTTTCTACCTTGTGCAGGGATAAAAAAAGTGAAATGAAGACATTGACGGAAAAGGATTATTTACCTGTAAGTTATTATTTCCATTTTGCAACCCACAACCAAGAAAGCATCTCTGAGTTCATATCTACAAACAATACTTCACGTTAAATTGTTTGGTGGTGTTTTGAATGTGTCCTCTTAGTTACTGCAATATATGAAAAAGATGGCTGTTCCTCCTTTTAAAAGCTTTTATTTTGAACCATTTTGATGATTCTGTTTTTATGCATATGAGTGTAGGTCTGTCCTATAATTCATAATATATATAAAAAAAGAGGGTAATGTTCAGAATGAAACATGAAACTTCAGAAATTCAGCTTTCAAGAAAGAAAGCTGTTTTCCTGAAAGCTGTATAAGGGCTACCATCTTCTTAAAAGTTTGTGCTAGGACCTTAAGAACTTTTCCTAGTTGAAAACTTCAGTTTCAGTTAAACTGCTTGGGATTATGTATTTGCTTGAATGATAGTTTCAGAGTAAAATTCCAGACTTGTGGAAGTGAAAATCTGATGGATTGGCTCAGGATCACATGGCTTGTGATGAGTTACTTTGAATTAAGGCCTTTGAAAAGTTTCAGCATTTAATTTTTCCTGGTGAGTGCACTGTGTCTATACGGCTGCCACAGTATGTAAATGACTGTTATTGTTATTTATTGAATCTGACTAATAGTATATTACTAAGAATCTTCCAGTTGAAAAATGGTGTCTCTTGAAATACTTATTTTATGTCAGTTTGGATCGTTAAGAAGCAAAAATAGAGGATGAGGCTCTGACTGTTTGGAAGTGATTTAAATATGTCATAATATCATTTGCTTTATTTGACACTTTTCAGTTCAACTGTCATATGAACTCACTCTTATGTCTGCGTAAGCATATATATGCACACACAGGAAAGTGGATGCATACACATTTGTAAATTCCTATAATTTTGTCATCAGCTATCGTAAGCATTTTTACAATACTGGAAGTGATTTACTATTCCTTCATGTTCTTCATATAATGTGGATATTTTCTTCTATTTTTAAATGTATTTGTTCATAGCTCTTAACTTGATTTCATTCTGTTATATTATTGAAATAAAAAAAATAAAGACTGAACTGCAAAACTCTATGGTCTGTATTAACTTGTTACTTTGTGGTGAGGTTTCTTTTTTTTCATTGTAAAGATCCTTGCAACTTCTTCTCTCTTTTTGTGTCACTGGTGTATAACAGAAATGAAAATAAATCTAATATGATCACTGCTTTATGGGTTAATTGTCTGTTTGTGACTGAGTGGCTCTAGGAATAATATAATCGCTGCCAAATATCTGGATGAGTCTTTTAATGAAAATTACAGCTTTCATGCTTGCCAACAGTGCCAGGAAGACAGAGCAATTGGAGCAAAACCATAATTTAGTACTGTACTTCCACTCACTTCTACCAAACAGAGACCACATCTAATGCTTCTGTTTCTATGCAGCTGACATACAGTATGGGAAGTTGTTGATGCAAAATACCCGCTGTCCAAAATACTAGCAACTACAGGCTCCTACTCGCACAGTTAATGTCTTTCAGCATCCTTTGTTACCTTTCATTCACGCTGACAGCCTTGTAACAGTCCAGGAAAAGAGCTGATATTTTTCCTGTGACTATTCTTCGAATAATCTTGAGTGGATCAAGAAAGAAACATTGCAAATCTGTTTCTGAGTAAAAACCACCTGCATGCCCTTTTTTTTGCTTACATTCAAGAGTCATCCTTCCTGTCTTTAAAATCTTTTTTTGCCTCTTTTCTGAGAGATGTCCCATGTATGTCCTGCCTGCAGTATATGTTATTGACTGGAAGCACAAAAAGCATAGCAGAAAACAGGTTTCTTCTCAAAAACATCACTGCTGGGTTTTGCAGAGGTGCTGAAGGCAGAATTCAGTAACCCTATTCTTCCATGGGGTTGAAGTGCCTTGTAGGGTAGCATGAAGACAGGATCTTTATGCTGAATCTTTATGCTGATCTTTATGCTGGAGCCTGCTGAATGTTGCTCACAGTTCACCCAGGAACACAGGGAGCATGGGATGGATGGTGGCCCCCTTCACATACCCCACCTCAGGCAGCTGTGTACAAAATGTAGGGGAACTCACTCAGCCTTTTTTGGAAACTGAACGACTTTTAGTAGCGCTCAGACTAGTGCAGTCCGAGGTAAATGCTATGTCTGACTACATTTAACTAACGTTCTGAGGCCTTGCTTGTATAAACAGTTCACCTGAATTGAAAGGATCTGGTTTGAAGTTAATGTGGCTAGGCACATGCAGTCTCGTGTTCCTACCTCCAATATCCCCCTTTAAATTGTAAGCCTAAATCATTTTGAATGTATCTTATGGTGTATCATAACGAGCACCTGGAAGAGCTGATGCGCTGAAGAGGAATAGCTAGTGCTTGATGTCCTTCCTTCCGCAGCAGGAAAGACCAAGAAACAGGTTAGCAACCTAATGCAGAATTCCTTAATATCTAGGATTGCAGTACATGGTTGAAATGTGGACTGAGTTGAAGTATGGAAGATATCCCCACATTATCCTGGAAGAAGGTGCTATGGGGAATGTCCATGTACAGTCTAAAAAAAATTGGCCCTGCATTTTGTGACCCAAAGCTTTTAAAGATCTGATGCTATTTCCTTTACTGAGCTGTAATACCAAGATCAAAATCTGACATAGGCAAAGGTTGCCCTTTACAGTTTGTCTGCACCTTCTTAAGCAGCTGGCAACAATCTGCACCAGAGAGGGAAAACTGAGGTAGCCTGGCAGGCTGGCCACAGCCAAGACAGGGATTTCAGTCCACCAACTCCCCAAGAGGGGAATTGGAGGATGCTCTTGATTTTTTTTTTTTTTTTTCACTTTCTTTCTAGCTCATTTTGATTTTGTCTTTGGAGAAGTACAGTCTCTTATGACATCCAGGGTTAAATTTCCAGCATGATAGGATTAGTTGCATTCTCCTCCCCATACCAGTAATGAGTTGTTCAGCTCAATGCCTGCATACTGTGCTGAACATTTACCCCCAGGGTCTCAAGTATCAGTGAGGAGGGAGGGCGGGAGCTCAGGAGACTTCTTCAGCTTGAGAGATCCCAGGACAGGAGAATGGAAAATGGCAATTATTGCATGTGGCAGAGAGAAAAGCTCAGGACTGAAATAGCAGGGGGATTGCAGTTCAGGATTAAGTCACATTGCCAGAGCGGTATGGGGGAGGCATAACATAATGTGCATTCTCACTGTGCCCGGCACTAGCCACTCTGGGTTGTGACCCTGTGATCCTGTACGTTGGACAAGGGCAAAAACACTGACATCATGGGTAGTTTAAACAAATTAGGTGAACCCAGTTTTTAACACTCATTTGCATATGCATTGCTCACCAGGGAATCCTCCATGGGCAAAAGCAAGTATCTGATTTGCACACTCAGTTTTTGCTTTCGTATTCTGCATTGGCTCATTGCATGCAAATGTATGCATTCAGTTGCATGTACCCAGGTTTGGAAATCATTCCTCTGGTTTCAAGGAAGAAAAAGAATAATAATCACTTCCACCTTATCCCCTCCCCCCCCCCGGCCTATTGTCAACAAATTTCAATTCATCACTGTTGATTTTGCTGAAACCTACTTTGGAACGTTACAGCTGGGATTGATGTTATCCAATGCCATTTTTATCAGGGTTTCACTGTGCAATACAGAGTATTCAGGGGAGTCACTGCAGGCTGCTGGTGCCCATGATTGCCTCTGACATGTACAGCTGAAAGGACTCTTATTCCAAGAATGATCTTCTTTTTTAGACTGTATTGAGTTGGGACTGATTTTGATAGCCAGTTTCAGTCAAGAATCATAAAGTTATTGCACATTTAAGACCGTCAGTATGAGAATCATTCTCTGTCTCGCTCTCCCTCCCCCTCTTACCGTTCTTTCCCCTCCCTTTCTCTCTCTCATCATTTCACAGGACTGCAAGGTTACAGAAAGGTCTAATCAATTGTCAAACTCTCCTTTATCTCTGAGAAGGTGGTAAAAAAATCTAACTGCCCTGCTGTAGGGGGTTCTTCTGACTACACAGCACCCTTTTTCACATACAATGCTACCATGATTAATGTCCTCCCACCTCAGACCTTGTTAAAACCTGTTCTTTAAAGCAGACTGGTGCACCACAGTGAGAGCAAGAGCAAGGTTGCATAAATCAACGTGTTCTCACAGCCCCCAGGATATCCATTATAGATGCCAGCTGGATGACTGGAAGATAGAGAAAAATGAATATTGTATCCTGTGGCCTTTTGCCTCTAATGACCACTTTTCAACATTTTTGAAGGCATGATTAAATTTTGATAACTGGGGAAGTCACTCTGAGCAGGCTGAAATAGAGATAAATTGACTGAGGGTCTGACATCCCAGTGGAGAGCAGGCAACTAATTAGTGTGTGAATCGCACTCTGAAAGAGATGTAAAAGGGAGGCTGGTTTAATCAGAGGAGCTGCTGAGGTACAGGAATAGTCAGGGATAATTGCGGCCTAGGTAGAAATCACAGGCTCAACAAGCAGCTTTTTCTGTCCGCTTGATTGGCAGCTGCTGACCTAGTGTCCAAAACCTTTGAACTCTTACAACAGTAACAGCCTTGTCAAGGCAATTTGCTTGCAGCTTTCTATGACCAGTTATTTCAGCTGTGAAGCTGGGACACCCAATTTGAAAGGGCACTTTGCTCCTCTGCTGCAGTGGAAGCTGGGCGGAACAGCCTCATTATTTTTGATGACTTTACTTTTGAACCCTTTATCTCTCCCCTCCCTGCTTCCCCTCCCCACCCCCCCAAGTCCTCTCTTCCCCAATGCACTCCACACACTGCATACATACCCTCTCCCTGGGGACCTTGCTGTACGGATGAAGTGTCAGATCAATTTAGCTGTTGATTGCAGCAAGGGAAACCGGGGCAGGGGGAAGGACAAACCCCCACCACCCTGCGTAACACTGTGGTTTTATTGTACGAACAGAGCTTCCTTGTTGCCTGAACTGGTGATGCTGTTGGACATAGGAAACACAAGCATATCTGGAGTTCCTTTCGCTGTGTTTAGAGGAATTGAAGACAACGTATTTAATTCACTTAATAAGTGGCTGGGATAGCACCTCCTTTAGTTGGAAATGAAGGATGTGTAAGAGATGACTAAGATAATGCCTTTCCCGTAATGCTTCCTATTTACCCAGCGTACACATGTAGCATTTTGTTTGTGGTAGAAAGAATGTTCTGACTTAAACCGGTGTTTAGGGAAATAATAATAATCCCCTGAAGCTGCAGTAGCTGGTGAGGCAGATTTCTTTTTCTTTTCTTGTAGAGAGGGAGTGTAGCTGAAGAGAGAGTGAGAAGACAGAGAGGAAAGCTTGCTGTCTTATTCCATTTGGTAGTGTGAATTAGTGTTGTTCTGAATTATTTTTTTTGCCTGGGGCAGACTAGTTTCTCTTTTTAAACTGATCAGTCCCCCTGGGTCTCGTATTATACCAGGGACCAGGATACCTGATGTGACTGGGTTTTGATGTGGCAGCGTACTGTTTCTGCAAAGCCTTCAGCTAGGATTTTCAAAAACACAATTTTTCACATGAAAATGAGGGCCAGTTGTAACTTGGTCTACATAATTAGGCCCCTGCTGTATATTAATACTTTATTACTAGGTGGTTTAGTCTAGTGGTAGCTCGGGGCATGGCTACATGAATGAGGTAAGCTCAGCTGCTGATTGATAACATGCTGGCTACTCCACAGTCCTTCCCCGTGTCCATGCTCTCACCTGCAGTACACGGCTGAAACCTCCGCGTTTATGCTCACACAAATCTCCAGTGAGCAGTATGAGGCTGTCAAGGCAGGATGGCTCCTGACTCTCCAGGGCTGTGATTGTGTCTCTTTTGCCATTTCTTTCCTAATGGAGGAGGGTTTCTTTATCAAAACACATGGAAAGACTTTGGGTCCACTTATAGGCCAATGGTGTAGGTCCCCAAAATAGGTATTTTTCAACTTCTGTGACTCTGTCCTCTCACTGTGGAGTTATATGTTCCGGGGTACACAGACATCAATTTCCAAAATATTCTTATAATCTGGAGTGGCAACTTGGAGGTCCTTATCAGAAATACATGATTGCAATAACTTTCCTGAGATGTCACAAAATTACTAGGGAGATTAGGAGAAGCTTGATCTATGTTTAATTTTGGATTGCTGGGAAAGCTCTATGGAAGACAAGGCATGCAGTTGCTATTCTGAACTAGGGTCAAAGACTTCAGGGTTTTGACTTTCTGGGTCACTGTTATCACTACTGCTTAAAACAAATAGGGAAAACAAGGTACAGAAAAGGTAAATGTTTTGTTTAAGGCCACTCAAAAGACCAGCAACAAAGCAAATCATTATGGCCTAATTGTTGGCCTCCTTTCCTGATTCATTTAGGAATATTAAAAAGAAATACCAAAATTTCAAATTGTTAACTAGACTGGGAGGAAAGAATTTGACTGCTATGCATATTAAATACGGGGTTTGTGCTAAAAGTCACCTTATGACTCCTTGCTGACCTGCTGTAAAGTAGTGACAAGCACTTTGCTTCAGTATTTGGAGCAGCAGCCAGAGCAGTGAAATTAAAAGAAGAAACACTGACAAACCCATTACAACTAGAATAACAAACTGTTTGTAGCAAAAAGATACATATTTATGTATCAGGACATTGGCTTCTATGAAAAAACAAGACACTGGCGTACCAGAAATATGGGAATCCTGTATAAACATTGCTCATAAACAAACCAGGAATTAAAAGGTTATCTATAGAGCGGAGGCACCTTAAAAACAGATGATTCTGGTGATATCATAATGTGCATTTTCCTGGTTCAGAATGAGAAATGTATTCAAACAGACACATACCTGCAGCAATGATGATTACATGGGGAAACTTAACGTTTGAGATGCAGAGCCACTTACAACTGTGTTAATATCAGTAGAACATAATAAAAAATAAGAGTTTCAATTAATGACCTTTCTTTTTCTACCAGTTTTCCCTTCATGATTTCTGACTTTGGTTTCAGATTGTGCGGCAAAATGGTTCTGAAGGTATGAGCAATAAAAACAGACACAATAAATTTGTGTAGGCCAGGCAACTGTGATGACTTAATTGCTACTTTAGTGAAAAAGCTGCAGCCATTATGTTAAATTATTAAAAATAACACCCACTGTAATTTATCAGAATTTTAGCCATTACTGCATTTTTTAAAAAAAAGTATCAGCAATTTTAACATTACAATGTTTGAAATAATAAAAGTAAGCAGGGGTAGTTTGAAGTATAATAGATACAGGAGTATGTACTTATGTCAGCCTTACCAGTTTTTACAGCTTTAGCTCTTGTGGCTGGAAGACTAAGATGAAATGCACCCTTTGTGCCCATTTGAGAGGAAAAGGGTGGGACTTCCATGGCTGGGGATAGGACTTTGAGGCAAGGAACTGCAGTCCCCATTTGCACATGCTGTTGTTGATCTGCTTTTTTCTTCTCACGCACAACATTTATGTGAAGGTTAAGGCTGTGTGAATGCAGTGCCAGCTGTTTATTTGCCGATCAAGGTAACTGCAAATTTAAACTTTGTTGGGGTGTGGGCTATCTCTGCCTGTGTGTTTGTAAGACCTTGTCTATCCAAACCCTGAAAGTAGCAGCCTTTATTAATAAGGTGGTCTTCAGAAAACAAGCCTTACAGTGAAAGACTTATGTCTTGCCATTTATGGATATCTGGATATTTCAAATATTGCAAGTGAGTTTTCTGAGAGGCACCCCAGAGACGCAGGTGAGTCTTGAGAGATGCTGTTTAGCAGAAGAGGAAGAATGTATGTGATCCTGGTTTGCACTCCTTTGAAACCTCTACTTTGACTAACTGAAATGTTTTCATGTGTGGAATGAGAGCAGTTGGAGTTACTGGTCTCTCAGTGCTCCCATGGTTAGCACAACCCAAGGAACTTACTCCTTTTGCATTTAGGCAGAACCAGAGGTTCTAGAATAACCACACAGGTCAAGGAACTGAAGCATGCGGAGAACTGCCAAAGATGGGAAGACTGAGGAAAGAAAAGGCCAGAGTTGTTAGAGTCAGTTGTAGGTGTATAAAGAGCCGTAAACATTGATTTCACTGTGCATGCCAGTTATGACACAAGTATCTCACGATCCCCCTACTCATGCTTTAAGAAAGAATTGGGGAGGAGCAGAAAAAGCAGAAAAAAAAAAACTATGACAGCAAATGGCATTGCTCTCTGGGACTCTGACAATATTATAAAACAGGATTTTAAAAGAAAATTTTGCAGTGGCTGTATCTCCTTTGTCCAGGTAAGTGCTTCCACAGTGTATACATTTACATACCTGCATGTATGTATAAACATGCGTTTCAGTACATGTGCATCTTCACGTGGAGATACATAGTTGAACCAATTAATTCCATTTAATAGCAGTCTATAAAATATTGTGCCTTAAATGGCTCATTGTAAAACTTGTCATAATGGCAATTCAATTAAATGATACTGTATTATTATTCCTTACCCTATGCGCAAAATCTAGTGAAGACATTACTGAAATTAGGAGAAACCATTCTAAACATCAGCAGAAAGGAGTGTTTGATTAGAATCAGAACAGTGCTTTTCAAAACCTCTGACAGGTAAATTATGAATATTTACAGATATGTTTTTATTATATAATGTTAATTTGAAATAAGCAGTTCAGACTACCCTTGAGGCTTTAAAAATACCATAATATGCATTCAAAGACTCAGATAATTGGGACATACGTTTCTCAAAAAACAAAAATAAGAGCTTCAAGTGGTTTTGACATCTCTTTTGCAAACAACTAAAAACGGTCTAGAATTGGTCTCCACTCCTCATTTCTGTATTAATACAAAGAATGAAGAGAAGCATCATTATTTCCCTCCATACTGAATCTTAACTTAGAATTTTTTCTTAAAGTCCAACTTGTACTAGAATTACTGCAGTTTCTGAATCCTGTTTTCTTGGAGATTTACAGCTACCACAGTCTCCAAACTGTATTTGCTGAATTTACTAAGTTAACTCTTCTGTGTGATAGGCCAACACATTTTTACAAATGTGGTTCTCAGTTACTGGGAGAAAAACAGAAGATCTCTTTTAAAGGGCTACAAGGATGAAGATAATTACAGACCAGAGCTCTTAAATATTTTTCACTGAGTGAATTACGTACTAGTTGGAAAACACGGGTCTAGAGCACAGAGAAACAAGGCATTGGAAATATTGTTCAGAGGAAAAGATATAACAATAATAGGCACAAAAAAAAAGAAAAAAAAGAAAGGAGAAGTTGATCCAATACACTTAAGAATTTTCCAGTAGTTGAGAAGTGCACAATCAAATTTACGATCACTCCTGGGGTGTTATGTGGCATACTTACATTCACACATACATCCAATAAATATTTAATAAGTGACTACCCTTACAGTCTTTAAAGTTCAAAAACTTGAGTATAGCTTTTAAACTAAAGCCATGTGGCGGGTTGACCCTGGTTGAATGCCAGGTGCCCACCAAAGCCACCCCATCACTGCCCTCCTCAGCTGGACAGGGGAGAGAAAATAGAATGAAGGCTCGTGGGTTGAGATATGGACAGGGAGAGATAGCTTACCAACTACCATCACAGGCAAAACAGACTCAAGGAAAATTAATTGAATTTATTACCAATCAAATCAGAGTGGGATAACAAGAAGTAAAAACTAAATCTTAAAACACCTTCCCCCAGCCCTCCTTTCCTTCTGGTGCAGCAGGACAGGGAATGGGGGTTGTGGTCAATTCAGCACACGTTGTCTCTGCTTCTCCTTCCTCCTCACACTCTTCCCCTGCTCCAGCATGGAACCCCTCCCAGAGGAGACAGTTCTCCACAAACTTCTCAAACATGGGTCCTTCCCACAGGCTGCAGTTCTTCCCAAACTGCTCCAGCGAGAGTCATTTCCATGGGGTACAGTCCTTCAGGAATAGACTGCTCCAGTGTGGGTCCCTCATGGGCTAGCAAGTCCTGCCAGCAAACCTGCTCCAGTGTGACCTCCTCTCTCCATGGGTCCACAGGTTCTGCCAAGAGTCTGCTCCAGTGTGGGCTTCCCACAAAGGGGTCACAGCCTCCTTTGAGCGCATCCACTTGCTCCAGCATGGGGTCCTCCATCGGCTGCAGGTGGATATCTGCTCTATCGTTAGTCTCCATGGGCTGCAGGGGGGACAGTCTGCCTCACCGTGGTCATCACCACAGGCTGCAGGGGAATCTCTGCTTCGCCACCTGGAGCACCTCCTCCCCCTCCTTCTTCACTGATGTTTGTGTCTTCAGTGGTGTTTCTCTCACACATTCTCACTCCTCCCTCCAGCTGCAGTTTCTGGCTTTTTCTCCCCTTCTTAAGTACATTATCAGAGAGGCTAGCATTGGCTTAGCATTGGCCAGCAGCAGCAGGCTTGTCATTGTTAGTGGCATTGCCTCTATCAGACATAGGGAAAGCTTCTGGCATCTTCTCACAGAAGCCACCCCTGTAGTCTCCCTGCTACCAAAACCTTGCCATGGAAACCTAACATACAGAGGAACAGTAGTGGAGTTTTGAAAAGTGAAATACTATGAGATCAGAGTACAAGAGATAATAATAATTAGGAAGTTTATTGTCAAAACCACTGTTAAGTTTTAACTGGAATATCAAAGTAAGACCAGACTGGACGCTAGAAGCAAGAAGGAACAGGTTTCCAGTCACTTTTGTGCTTTATTACACCAGCAAACTGACAATGACAACACATATGCACTGGGACCCTGATCACCACAAACTGCATCCTGCAATGGTTATTCCTCAGCTATACAACATTTCTTTTCCAGCTTCTCTGGCAACTGTTAATTCACCTCTGTTGGTTAGAAAGAAATTATGATAGGTGGAATAACAGGTGTTTCTTATCCAAACCTGGAAGTAAATTCAGGTCTAAAAGGAGAGGAGATGCACTGAACCTCCCAGATAATTTAATATCATCATTGGAAACCTCCTTATGGTCCACAACACACACAAGTTACCTGGCACTTGCACTGAACTTCAAGATATGTATTATTGTACTTCAAACATTTGTTACATGCCAAGAATTCATAAGAAGTCAACTAAGAGAGATGATTATGATGCATCCTGCCTTCTCAATCGGGCTAAAAGATGAAAAATTCTTTAAGGGGCTCAGTTATCTTCCCAGGAAATGCCAGGGGAATTTTAATGGCCATTAAGAGTCCTAGCTGCAATGCAAAAGTTGGTCTAATGTATTGGCCCTAATACAGTGCCTCTTCCCATCACAGCAGAATTGGCTGTTACTGTTATACATGGATTATGTCTATTTTTCCCCTCCTTTACAAAATTTAAGTCTGTGATGTTCTCATCAAGGGAAATGATGATAGAGTTACAGAGGTCTGTGATTAAATTTGCTCAGCAGCAATCTGTAAATAACCTGCAGCATACCGTTTCCATTTTTTGTTTCATTCTATAACCTGCAGAGAGTGTTGACTTCCAAGTACTGTTCAGCAAAAAGGAAAAGCACACAGATGGCTGATTGGTCCTCATACTCTGAAATGAAAAATGATGAGCAGAAAGTCATCACAGGAAACCCCAGAAAAGAAACAAGTTTCAAACCTATGCATCTCCCCTACTTTTTCACCTGACTATTGCAAATAGCTTTTGTGCCATGTCTTGTTCTCATCATGGGTCAACGAGGACAACTGCCTTGTATTTAAAAGAAAGCTCATTGTTGAACTCAGTGATCTCTTGCTGAGTGAGGAGACACACCAAAATGACTGTTCATGGGTGATTAGAGTCAATAACGTTAAAACCTTCTGTTGTCTTCTTCTATCTTTTTCTTCTCCATAAACTGAACTGAGTTTTGCACTGGACTTTGACAGAACAGAGTGGGGCTTCTTCTGAACCCCACTGAAGTACCAGTTAGACCTCACTGTTGACAGAGGACTCAGAAGCTGTACTTCTAGGATGCAGGACAGCCTTGACAACAGCATGATAATCTAGGGAAACCTCAGATGGAAGAAACTCTGTATAGATCTCCATCTAGGTGTTTCCAGACCACGACGTGTTTATTTTCTGAATTTCATCATTCTTCTGAGCTGCTTCTGCTCAGTGGCGCCTGGAAGAAGGAAGTACTTGGAGATCTTTCTCACCAGTCTCTGGCAGTTTTTCATTTCTTTGATCTTTGTGCATTTGTATTCATGGAATTTGTTATTGTTGCTTAACTTCCCAGAGAATCATTGGACTGAAGCACCTCTCTTCATTTCTCTAACTAGTGCCATTTGACCTGCTATACAGTTTAATCCAGTCTCCACTTTTGAATGGATTTTCTCACAAGTGGCAATCTCTAACAGGGTCACTTTGAGATGCAACTCCATTGCGTGTTACCTTGCACCATAATGAGGGCAATTTCAAAAGGCATTCAATCAAAAGAGAGGGTGTTTTCTGCAAGAGGCTTGTGTCCTAGGTTTTCTCTTGTCCTTATGGGTGGCTGAAGCTATTGAAACATCTCAATCTATGTCTTGTAATTGTGTCAGTTTTGTGTTTCACAGTGACAGAAGTTGCAGCACCACTCTTAGCAGCTACTGGGAATTCTGCAAGTTTAAGGGAAGCTGAATTGCCCCTCAGGAAAATGGGAGGATTCTTGCTTTCTCAGCCAGGCTTTTTCAGAAGATTTATTTGGCTTATGAGACAGGAACAGATAGGAAGGCATGGATAAAGAATGAAAGCAGGCAAGCTGTCAGTACACTATTCATATTAGCCTGTATTTCAAGTTACTAGGAGGCTGTAATTTGCACTGTATATTAGAGCTTCGAATTTTTCTTCCACTGTAACAACTTGGCTGCATATTTTCTAATCAACAGTCCTTTGACATTGTCATAGTTTAACCCCAGCCAGCAACTAGGACCATGCAGCTGCTCCCCCAATCCCCCCAGCTGGGATGGGGGAGAGAATCAGAAGAGTAAAAGTGAGAAAAAAAACTCATGGGTTGAGATAAAAACAGTTTAACAAGTGGAGTAAAAGCCACGCAAAGAAGCAAAGCAAAACAAGGAATTCATTCACTGCTTCCCACTGACAGGCAGGTGTTCAGCCATCCCCAGGAAAGCAGGGCTCCATCACAGGAAATGGTTACTTGGGAATACAAATGCAATCATGCTGAATGTGCCCCAATTTCCTTCTTATTCCCCCACCTTTATATGCTGAGAATGACGTCATACAGCATTGAATATCCCTTTGTTCAGTTGGGGTCACCTGTCCCAGCTGTCTCTCCTCCCAACTTTTTGTGCACTCCCATCCTACTCACTGGCAGGGCACAGTGAGGAGCAGAAAAGCCCTTGACTGCTTAGCAACAACTGAAAACAGTAGTGTGCTACCAACCCTACTCTCATCCCAAATCCAAAACATAGCACTATACCAGCTGCTAGTAAAAAAGCCTACCCATCCTGAAACCATGATATTATCCACTCCTTATTCCATACTATTTACATCATACTAGGTCCCACACTATCCAATGCATCCTCATTAACCACCAACCTCCTTCCCATCCTTTGGTATAATACAAAGATATCATTCCTTTAGTCTATGGACCATCCCTGTGAGATGTCTGTTAAATGCCCATAAATGTCCACAAACTGTCCATGACCTTGGGCTCCATCTGTCATACTAGTCTTTCAAGGCAGGAGAGGTGGTGTGTGGTGTTGTGTGGAGTTACTGGGCACCAAAAACAGCTCACGTTGTGTTGCTGCTGCACTTGCATTTCTTCTTGTCCTCAGTTGGTTCAGGTGGTTCCTGCTATAGTAATTCCTATAACATGCAACTCAAATCATGGGTTACAACAATTTAAAGGTATATTCATTACAATCTGCATCCCTGATTGTTTTGGGCCAGGTTATAGGGTTTAACATTGCAATGAACTCCTCCTCTTGCTCCTAGCCTGGCTAGCAACAAGGGGTTCCTGCTATAGTAATTCCCATAACATGCAACTCAAATCCCGGGCTTAGCTTTACTCCCAATTTCTCTACCTCCCTCCTGCCGCAATCCAAAACAGAGCACTACACCAGCTGCTAGCAAGAAAGTCCACCCCATCCCAGTCAAAACCATGACAGGCATTCATGCCATGAGGCCTTGTGTCTGTTCCCCATCTCTGCCTTTCCTCCTTTCTCTTTCTCATTTAAAACTCACAAAAGTGGCTGGATTGATAGCCTTTGAAACTCACTGTCCGTAGAAAAGGTGCAGCACAGGTAGCTGTAGTGCCTCCCTTCCACATAAGCAGCAACACTGCCTTTGAGGAAAACTACTTTCTGCTGAGCCTCAACCTTGCTGCAAGGAAACCATACCCTACACAAAGATCAGCCAATTCCTTCTCCAAAAAGTAAGTGTGTGAGCTCTCTTTAGGAATTGCCAAAACAAGCACTGGCTTTTATTAGCAGTTTTGTGAGGTTACCATTCAGCTACAGTGAACCTCATGGAGATCAGCAACATATGTTGTATTATTTTGTTTCAAAATGCAAAATGAATGTGAGTAGAAGCATTTTATTCAGTTTAGCTACTTTGTACCAGAATCATAAAAATCAGCAAAGGCGGGATCAGTTCATTTAGTTAATTAGACAGTTGCCACAGTAAAAAAAAAAAAAAAAACCCAAACAAAAAAAACCAACCCAGCATATTTTTAAACAGGCAGTTATACTGTAAGATATCTGAATACCCCAGTGAGGTTTGTTTAACGGACCATACCTTTGAATTTTACTGTTTATTTGTACTTTCTTGGTTTCCCATGCAAAAAAAAAATAAAAATAATTAAAAAAAATTCTGGGTAGAGAATACTCAGTGAGGAGCATCTCATCTGTAGTTGCTAAGGCTCTTTTTTGTCAGTAGAACCATAACGTATTTTTTAGTAATTTTTAGACTGAATAAGGGCCACCAGAGTCCCATGTTCTCATCACCATTTATTTCAGAGGACAAACAGTTACGGAAAGTGGGATCTATTTCCTTGAGGAAGTGGACTAGAAACATGCAGAAATGGGTATGTACTAAATTAAGGTTGCACTTTCAAGCTTTTCTTTGTGATTAGGGATGCTAGAAAGATTGGGTTTTATCTTCCTTCTGTTTTTTAATACAAAATAAAATTCTGATGGCATTGATGAAAGTAAGAAATGAAACGCTGGTATGTATTCTTTGTATCTAGCTAATCCTAATTCTCCATGGAAAATAACACAGGATTTAGAAGCCACGTTTGTCCTTTATACTTAGCAAATATGGTAACGCTAGTGAGAAAATAAACTGAGGAATCATTACATAAGAGTTCTGAAGATGTGCAGTTAAAACTGAGTATGTTAGGAAATCTTTTTAAGGATGTTAAAAAAAAGAAATTAATAAAATGAGACTTTGAGACATGAAAAGTAAGTGAATTTCTGAGGCATCTAGGTAGTTTAGAATTAAATCATCTTACTTTCAGAAGCAAAAACTAATTAGTAATTTCATGGCCTAATCAGAGTCCATATAGTTACTACGCATCTTCTACTTGTTTCATTTATGCAAATAAGCACACTTTTCCTATCACTCTGTAATGAAGATAGGTACACAGAATGACAGTTGCAGAGAAAGACGCCCACCCATACACAAAGACTGGAAAAGAATGACACTTGTCTAGAGATACAGGGCTTATATGATTTCATCTAGCTCTAAGGAAATTGACACAGTAATAAAGATTCAATCCAACAGGTTTCAGTTGTCAGCAGCATCATTGTATAGGTTACAATGAGACAAAGAATAATCAGTGAAGACTGAATTCGCAGCTCTCTTGCTAACTTTGGTGCAGACCAGAAGCAACGTAATTATCCGTATGTTTCTTTAGCCCAAATGAAGAAAGGAGGGAAGGCTGGGGGTAGGTGAGCTAACTGATGACTTTAACTACTTTGACAGAGCCAGGCTCTTCTCAGAGGCACACAGTGAAAGGATAAGAGGCCATGGACAAAAGCTGCATCAAGGGAAATTCTGATTAGATGCGAGAAAAGTCACAGTGAGGATGGTCAAAAATCAGAACAGGTTACTCAAAGTAGCTGTGGAATATCTTTGGAGGTATTCTAAATTAGACTGGACAACCGGAGCAACCTGAACTGACCTTGAAGTTAGTTTTGCTTTGAGCAGGAGATCAGACCAGATGACATGTATTCCGTAATTTTGTGATTGCAAAAACTATGCAGTCTTGGGTATCCTGATAACAGGGAAGTACCTGGTACAGCCAAATCATTAGCGTCCCACTGAAAATACCCTTTTGTTTCCAGTGTTTTTCCTTCAGAAAAGGGCCAGATGTTTATTAAACAAGCGCAAGTAACCAGGCACTTAAAGATTATTTATATGCATTCTGAAAATCATAGACTCATAGAATGGTTTGTGTTTGAAGGGACCTTACAGATCATCGAGTTCCAATACCCCTGCCCCGGGCAGGGACACCTTCCACTAGACCAGGTTGCTCAAAGCCCCATCCATCCTGGTCTTGAACACTTTCAGGGATGGGGCATCCACAATTTCTCTGGGCAACCTGTTCCAGTGCCTCATTACCCTCACAGTACAGAATAATTAAACATAAATGTCGGTGTAAGCAAATGCATGACACCAAAGGACCAGCATTCTGTGAAACAGCTGTCTTCACTTCTTTGCCTTTGATGGTTTTTGAGGGGACAATACTACATTCACCTGCCTAGTAATATTACAATAGCCATAGTAACCACAACAGAGACTGCACGTCCCAGAATCTGCAGGATTTCATCACCCTGGGGATCAGCCACATGAATAACCAGCATGAATTTGGTCTCAGAATTCGATGTAATATTCAAGTAAAATAACTTGTCTATTACTTTCACTGGGTGAGGGGTGTTTTTTTTTTTTTACTAACTTCTACCAAGTTCCCAAAGGCCTTGTATTGTTTTTGGTAAATATGTATATATGTATGTATATATGTATATGTTATACATATATATACATATGTTATATATTACTATACGAAGTTATCTGGAGCTCAGGGATTAAGTGTGCATATGGAGAAGAAAGATGCAGCAGCTGTTTTCACTCAGTGCTCAAGACCAGTGATAGAATTTTTGTCCCTGTCCACCTCTGTCTCCCTCTGCGCAGCTGTATGAAAGCAGTCCTATTTAGCTATTGATGACTTGATTCTGTAACGGCATTTCCAGGGAGTAGAATCATTCCCATTGCCATTGTCATCTCGGGACTCACAAGGAGCCTTCAACTAACACTTGTTAGTTGATAAGAGAGGAGGTCTGTAAGCATCAAAAGTGGGGGTTTTTTCCTAGCTTGTCTCACGATCAGGTTTCTTGCTCACACTTGAACCACTTCCCTTGGCAAGGAATAAAGCAATAAAAGGTGATCTCTCTTCACGTTTACTCAATATATGTGCTGACCTCCTTGGGATTGTTTGCTGCTCTTCAAGCTAACTTCCTGGAGCACTTATCAGATGGCACAGATGCCTGCTATACCTGAAAGTATTCTCATACACTGAGTGTATGCAGTCTTGGGCGTATTAGGCTACACATAGTCTTTTACGTTTTACTGTTAAAGTTTTTTATCCATAATTATATTGTGTATTGAATTAGACATGGTCACACCAGCTACTCGCCTTTTTCTGATATGTTCCTGCTCTTTTGGCAGCCTTAGCTGTAGCTGGTGCTGCCAGAGTTTATTTATTTTCTTGTCAGAGGCGGCAGTTGGAGTAAAGGCTGTTAGCAAGGATTATTTGACTTTATTTGCTCAATGGAGGAATAGCGTTCTGAGTGTCCTTTTCCTGCTGCTTTCTCCCCTTTTGTCAGAGATAGTTTTCCTTCAACAGTAAAGAGAAAATATGATAACAGAATAGCAGAAATAGAAAAAAAATTGTTGTCATATTTGAGATTTTTAGCAAAAGACATAGAGTCTGCAACGGAAAATAGATTTTTGCTACTTACTTCCCTTTTTCAACCTGTTTTTGTGAACTGCAATATCCACAATCCTGTAGCAGAAGTATTTAGAGTCTGGTGATAACAAAGCTAAGACCAGATGACCCAATACTTCTTTTCCATCTGTACATCCTGCAAATAGTAAAGAAACAAGATGGAGTGAAAAGCAGAGTGCTGGGAAAGACAGCTACAGTTCCAGTAGTACCACACACACACCCCAAAAAAATAAAAAAAAAAAAAAAAAAAGAGAGAGAAAAAGAGGCGTTACCAACATCATTCAGTACAGGATTAGTGGTTATATTTTCAGTTTGGATCTGCCACTGCAGCTCCTTACCACAGCAGGCACAGCATTCAGATGTATCTGGCAGGAGGCAGCAGGCTGATGGCCTTTAAATGCCTGAGAGAGGCTGACAGAGTTGGTCGACTGACAGGCTGAGAGAGTTGGGGTTGTTCAGCCTGGAGAAGAGAAGGCTCCAAGGAGACCCTACAGCAACCTTCCAGTACCTGAAGGGGGGCCTACAGAAGAGATGGGGAGGGACTCTTTATCAGGGAGTGTAGCAATAGTACAAGGGATAACGTTTTTAAACTGAAAGAGGGTAGATTTAGATTAGATCTTAGGAAGAAATTCTTTACTGTGAGGGTGGTGAGACACTGGAAAATGTTGCCCAGAGAAGTTGTAGATGCCACATCCATGGAAGTGTTAGTGGCTTAAAAATTTCTCTTAGTGTCTTAAAATTCATGAAACAGGGGATTTTTCCTCAAAACATTGCAAAGGATTCCAAGCTAGAAACCCAAATGCAATGTTTGGCTTTATGACAGTCTGGTTTTTAATAATTAAATAACTCCACCTATGTGAACCTCATTCTCAGACACAATAAAACATTTCTTACCTTAGGACAGTTAATTGAATTAATATTGAAATTTCAGCCCATGTAGTCTGTCTTGCACTCAAGAGGAAGCCAGGCACTGTGGATAAGCTCTCCCAAAACTCTGTGTAAAGCATGAAGTTATTTTAGGAGCAAATCATGAATGTTTCACAAGTTGAGCACAATAAAATCCTGCACTAACAATGGTCATATTTGAAATGCATTAAGGAATCATTGAACAGTTCAACAGTTCCCTGGAACTTGAAAATAAAAAGTCAATTATATTGGCTATATTTCTATCTTCTTCTGTGGTCCCTCACTTAGAGATGAGTAGTTCCCTTTCCTTTGAAAATACTTTGTCTTCTTTTCAGAGAAGACATAAGACAAATGGATTTTTTTGGAAAAACACCATTTTACCTTCTTCACCCTCTTCCTTTTGGAACAGCTGGCCACAAGGAAACTATTTGCAAGTGGGCTCTCATCTCACAGTGGGAGGCAGAGTGCCTATTTTCTCCACTACAGTGCTGACTTCTGGTACTGCCTAAACCTCTTTGTTCGTCCTCACCTGAAGCAGCACTGAAAGCACAGGTAGAGTTCAATCATCTTTTCCTCCCCATGTACCAAGATAAGCCTTAAAAAATTCAAAATACATTTTGAGTGCAGTCAGTAATATTTTTAATAACTCATTTTATCTTCAGAAACAAACCACTCCCAATGTTGCTTGTCAAATTATGCATCTACATAATGAACTAATGAGCACTGATTGATTAGCAGTCTTGCAGTGTGGACACCCTTCCCCCAGCATTTCTCCAGCAGAAATGAACACACAAATGACTGATAATTCAATGTCTAAAATGCGATTGCACCCCTCTATTTATAGCTTCATATGTGTTAAAATGATTCCCTGACAATCCAAAAAGGTATAGAGCTACCCATGATAGCCACTGGCAGCTTCCTGCCAAAAGCAATATAACTTGCTGTCCCCCTTGACAGCTGTAATGTTTAATTATGTGACCTCAATTAACCAGCCCTAGAAATAAAGGGATTTCCTATCCTTTCACTATCCTGTACTTTTATATTATCTGCATAAATACCAGTTTTCTCCTGGCTTGCATCATAGTTATTTGATCTTCCTTTCTACTTTCTGAATTTTATTATAATTGCCTAAAAATATCTTTATTCAACAATTAAATCCAAAAATACTTACATTCCATTGCCATCAATCTGTCTTTTTTTTTTCTAAGGAAAGCTAAGGTTAGAACAGCAACGCACTAAACAGAGTCAAAAGGACTTTTCACAGCCAGATTCCTTTCTCCCTCCCTCCATTTCCCAGGTCAACACAGAAACAAGACAGTAGTAAGAATTAAAGCTCTTCTCATAGTCCCTTTCTTAATAGCATAATTCTCTCCAGCTGAGCCCAGCCACATTTCCAAGGGCAAGGAAAGTCCACTAATTATTTTGCTCAGAGTTTCAGTGTTAACCCTTGATATGTAAGTCTATAAAATTTCTCATCTATTTGTATTTGCAACTTTGGTGTAAATTACTTTGTACTGTAACTATTCCTAGCACAGAAAATACCAAAACCTGCCCTGTTTAGCCACACAAGAAATAAAAAAAAATAATAATTATCATAATGAAGTGAGATGATGTTCATATAGCCTGGAGAACTGATCTGATATATCCCCATAAGACATAGGGTAGTTTTGCTGGCAACCACTTCTGAGTTAATTTTCTTTCTAGTGACTGCTGTGACAGGAATTTCAATAATACATATTGCTTTTGCTTCTTGCTAAGTGATGTTTACATTCTTCAAGGACTTTTTTCAGCTTCCCATAGAAGCATAGACAGAACAGTTGAATAGCCAATGAAATATTCTCTACCATACACATCATGTTCAGTATATAAATGGGGGTTGGTCAGGGGGTAGGAATCCGTGACCACTGCTCAGGACAGTGCCAATTCACTGGGCCGTGAGTGACCCATGTCATCATTATTATTGTTATTATTATTATTGGTTTTTTACCTTTTCTCTTATTGTTTCATTAAACTGTCTTTATCTCAGCTCACAAGGGGATTTTTTGCTCCTGTTCCCCTCCTTTTTTTTTCCCTTCTCCCCATCCTTTGGTGGGGAGGGAAAGAAGGTGGAGTTAAATTGCAGCTACATGCTTCTAGTTGCCAGCTAGGGTTAAACCACAACAAAGCCTTATTCTTTATCAACACTTCTGGCAAAGACCACCACATATTTTACTCCCAAGGATAGATCAACTCTTCACATAACAGTTCTTACATAAGCTATAGTATTTTGTGTTCCCTCATGCTACAAGTGGGTATGATCTCTCTTCAGAAATTGGCCTGTGTTGGGTTTCCATGGCAGGATTCTGGTAGCAATGGGGCTACAGGGGTGGCTTCTGTTAGAAGCTGCTGGAAACTTCCCCTATGTCTGATAAAGCCAATGCCAGCTGGCTCCAACGACAGACCCACCACTGGTCAAAGCTGAGCCCATCAGCAATAGTGGTAGCCTCTCTGATAATGTACTTAAGAAGGGGAGAAAAAGCCAGAAACTGCAGCTGGAGGGAGGAGTGAGAATGTGTGAGAGAAACACCACTGAAGACACAAACATCAGTGAAGAAGGAGGGGGAGGAGGTGCTCCAGGTGGCGAAGCAGAGATTCCCCTGCAGCCTGTGGTGATGACCACGGTGAGGCAGACTGTCCCCCCTGCAGCCCATGGAGACTAACGATAGAGCAGATATCCACCTGCAGCCGATGGAGGACCCCATGCTGGAGCAAGTGGATGCGCTCAAAGGAGGCTGTGACCCCTTTGTGGGAAGCCCACACTGGAGCAGACTCTTGGCAGAACCTGTGGACCCATGGAGAGAGGAGGTCACACTGGAGCAGGTTTGCTGGCAGGACTTGCTAGCCCATGAGGGACCCACACTGGAGCAGTCTATTCCTGAAGGACTGTACCCCATGGAAATGACTCTCGCTGGAGCAGTTTGGGAAGAACTGCAGCCTGTGGGAAGGACCCATGTTTGAGAAGTTTGTGGAGAACTGTCTCCTCTGGGAGGGGTTCCATGCTGGAGCAGGGGAAGAGTGTGAGGAGGAAGGAGAAGCAGAGACAACGTGTGCTGAATTGACCACAACCCCCATTCCCCATCCCGCTGCACTGGTTGGGGTGAGGGGGTATAGAAATCATGAGTGAAGTTGAGGCCGGGAAGAAGGGAGGAGTGGGGTTTTAAGTGGTGTTTTAAGATTTAGCTTTTATTTGTCATTATCTGACTCCGATTTGATTGGCAATAAATTTAATTAATTTCCCTGAGTTGAGTCTGTTTTGGTAGTTGGTGAGTGATCTCCCTGTCCTTATCTCAATTCATGAGCCTTTTGTCATATTTTTCTCTCCCCTGTCCAGCTGAGGAGGGCAGTGATGGGCTGGCATCCATTCCTAGGAATTTGTACATACAGCAATCCACCATTGCATTTAAGGTCATTGGGTATATATATTCTATGCTTATGTGTTTCCTCCACTTCTTTTTGTGCAGTCTTTCTGCTAGTTTGTGCTTTTCTTGGCCTCTGTCTCCTGTTGCTATCTGTATTTCTTTCCTCTTCCACTTATTTCAGAACATCTTCCCACACTTGCAACAGACTCTAACTTAAGCCAAAACATGCTTTTTGTAAACTTCATACCTTGGGTTAGCACTAGCATTTTCTACTAACCCTTCCTATTCTGATTCCCTCAGTGTTGCTGTCTGCTTACTCAGAGAATAAATCCTACAGTTTGCAACAGAAAAAGGGAACCTTTCTGTAAGGTTTCAAGCAGGAACACCATCTCTCTAAGAATAAGTATTTATGCTCAGGTAACTGACCTGTAATACCCCAGATAACCTCCAGGAAATTTTCTTTCCTTATACTGTTTTTGTTCCTCAGCAGGGAAACTGGCTGAACTGCTGGAATGAAAATTAGTGTAATTATTCCATGGAATTTTGTTTCCTTCTTCCAGCTCATGAATACTGAAAATGTCCGTCACAACTCACTCCTTTTAAGACAATTTGGTGATTGAGAGTGGAAGTTTTCACTGTGTTATTGTTAAGACCACTGTAGCTGCCAAAAGTATTTATGATTTTTTTTCTCTGTTTTTAAAATAAGCCCATCTATCAGGCTGTCAGCTCATGTGAAAAACAAAACAAAACCTAATCTGGAAAACTCCACATATGGCTTCCTAAGTGTCAGCCATGTGGGCCATTATGACTAATTTCAAAGAAAGGGCCTTTGATGTCCAATATGACTCATTGCAGAGTGTCTTGAAGAGAACGGTGAGTGAAAATCTGTACCAAATGAGAGCTTATAATAATTGTTGAGTAAAAATGCCTCATTCCAGTAAATTACATTGGACTAGAAAATTATATTAGGTTTGACATGTAGTGGATTTCCTTTTGACTGTGATTTTAGTATTTGTTTTCATGTCATAGGTCTGTTGCCTCTACACCACAAGCACTGTTACATATGGACACAACTTGTTCCCTGAAAAGGTCCAACTATTTTATTTCTACAGAGCATTTGAACAGGACTTAAACGGTGCTATCTCCTCATCTAAATGTAGGAAAGAAATGAAGAAACTGTGATTTGAAAAAAGTTCTTGTGTTGTTGGTTGTTGCTGCTTTTTGTTTCTTTTCTTTCTAATCCTCTGTCTACTACAAAGATTTGTATGTAGCAGTATGAGACTGTATCCATCAGAAAATAGATAAAGGGATCTAGCTTTGAAGCAGCTTAGTGTACACCTGTGAGTAATGACAGAGATCTAGCATATTGACAGCTACTGTACTTGGCACATTGCACCACGACTATCCACTTGAAGCAGGGCAGCAGGCTCAGCCTGGCCAAATCCCTTCTGGTAAGAGTTACCCATACATAGCACTGATCTGCATGAAGTCTTTTTATAGGGTCATCTGTTTGGTCTTTTGGGGCTGCATTATTTTGAGCTTCTCCTTTCGCATTTTTGCCATGTATTTCAGTATGCATACTCCTGTTCACTGAACGGGAGCACTGTCAGCCTGGCACGGGATATGCTTGTACTTGTGGGAAGCCAAGGGGCCCCACCATTGATGGGGTATGTGAAATACATCAATCCAACCACTGTTTCGGACTGTGGAGCCTCATATGGGCATGAGATGAGCCGAAGGCCTTATAGAGGCAAATTTTTTCCCAGAGAAGTCATCAGAAGCCAAAGAAATAATTCATATTACAAATAATTGCAGGGAAAATGGAGGAGGCTTAATTAGACTGCTGCATTCAGCTGGCCTTTAATAATACTATCTCCCTGCGGAGACGAGCAGTTTTGAACGAAAAGTATAAACACTGAGGAGCAACAGTGTAACGCACGCAGGTTTAGCAGGTCCCAAATCCTTGGAGGAAGTAAGTCACCAACTCAAGCTAAGCAAGAAGGTCATCTCCCAGGGGCACGCAGATGAGACCAACCAGAGCCATTCAGTGGCACACTCTCCTTCTTATGTGTAAACTACTTGCTCTGTATCATTGCAGTGGGGCATCAAGAAGGCAGAATTGTAAGGTAGGAAGCTGTCCAGTGGAGACATAGAGACATGGCAGTAATTCCTCTTTCATAGCATGGTATTAAGAGGAGTAAAGTTACTAGAGGAGCTTCTCAAATGTTGTTCAACTTCATATACGCTGTAGCTTTTGGCAGGTAGCTGCGTACACCCCACACCTTATCAGCTGTTACTTGTGAACTGGAACTTGAGTTGAGAACACTGAAAATTGTCAACAAAACCTTTGCCAAATTACATTTTCCTTACTACCTGTATGACTGGAGGATGATGTGAGAAACAATTTGGGTAACTGTTGATACACTGCAGTCTGTGTAAGGACTCCTGCTGTGTTGTGGCAGCATTCTGTAGCAGGTATGAGGACAAACTAGGGGATCATTTGCACCAGGTTGGAAGAGGCCTGTTTTTGTGTATAGATCAGGCTCAGGTAGCCAAGTCTCGATCCAGAATAGAAGAAGTAAGAAATGACAAATTTTTCTAACAACCTAACATACCTTTTCTACCAAGGGTTAAAAGAAGTATGAAAATGGGAAAAAAAGTAAAAGGTGTGTTTTCCTACTTTTAGAATTTCTGTGCTGCTAAAAAGCAATGACTGTAGCTTTACTTCAGGACCCTCCCTCAGAAATGAAATTATAAGCCACATTTTCTGGATTCCACCCTGAGTGTGCCAGGTGGTTTTCCCTTCCCACTTCACGATGGCTTAGGGAACTTGGAGATGGGAGGAAATGGTAGCCTGGAACAGCAGAACAGTCCCAGTTCTGCACTGAAACATCACCTTAGGTTGCAGAATCACTGGGGATTCCCTATGAGGATAACATGGCTGTTACTCCAGCCCTCTGGTGCCATATATTCACCTGTGTCAGGTGGTAGTTTTTCTGTTTCTGAAAATGTATGCAAATTAGTTGAATTAATTGCTTAGTGGAATAACTAAAGGAGAAATGGTGAGTTACCAAGGGTTGTGCTCTGCCTGGACTCTCTGGGAGCTCTCTAGGAAGGTCACAGTTGTCATTCTACTACAGGAGAGTAGAAATGAAACAAGTGCTGAGCACTCCTTTCCAGCTTTCCTTTCTTTGCAGGAGAGGAAAGCCTGAATCTACTTTTCAATTGCTTTTCAAGGACTCTTGAAAGTCTTATGTGTACTACCCACTTTAAACAAGGAACTTATTTCTTTGAAAAAAATCAGGCTACCACAAAAATGAGTCCATGATAAGCCTAAGTGCTAGGAAAAGTGTACTGCCACATGAGTACAGCACAGTTGTTGCAGTCCCACACTGATACAGTGCATGTAGGTTTTTGTAGGTTGGTGTTACTCATGCTCTGGGTGTATGTAGCAGGATGTGCTGCTATAAATCAATGTTTGTATGTTTCATTTTCTTTCCCTGAAGTCACAACTGGAGCCCATGCAGATGTTGGAGGTAGAATGGTGTTTCAGATTTACTGATAACGACAAAGGGAGAAAGGCAGTTCCCCTATCCTGAAAGAAGGCTCCAGTATTATTAAACTGCACTCCCTGGCTGCTGTTATAGCACAGAGGAACAGGGAGGCAAGAAGATGGATATGAACATTCAGCATGCTGGCTAGCAGAAGTCCTCTGTTACTGGAACATCAGTGTTTCAGGTTTTCCATGTTATGGCTTTCTCCTAAGATATCAGTCACATCTTTCATAACCATGGCAACAATGATTACTTATTTCAACTAAATATGTCTTCATTAATTTTCTCTTTTGTCTATTTCTGAATTTTCTTCAGCAACAAATTGGAGTCATGAGCAAACTTTTTACAACTGTAGTAATGCAGATTCTCCAGCTGGACCCCCAGCAGTCTCACTAAAACTTAAGCTGGCCAAGGCCACCCTAGTCTCTCAATTATCCTCAGGTATTTATTTCCACTTTCTCTTGCTCATAGCATTCCCAGAGATACTGAGATGTAAACAGGCCTCATAGCAGAAGCACTGGAGAGGGCTTGATCTAACTGTTCATATTAGAAAAGCTTTTGGGATTTCAATGGACCATGAGGTGTAGTCTTCTAGCATTGCTAACAGTTTGACAATTCCACACTGAGTGGAATTAAAATTAAAATCTTAATGGCTTTGTCAACCTAAGTTTAGTGATGTTTATAGTTAAAAACTGAAAGACTGTTTTGCAGTGCAATGCTTCTACTGAAAGACTTCAGGCTCAGTCTTATGCTGGGTACTACAAGCAATGGAGACCATTTTCCTCTGAGCTCTATTTTAGTGTAAAGCTAATGCAAACTACACATGCAAAAGGATGGGAAGCTGCATGGTAAAACTCAACCCAAACATTGCTTAAGGAATATATGTCAGCTGCTGGTAACTTCTTTCTTCCTTCCTTACTGCATGGACTTAATCGAAAAAAAAAACAGAGTACTTTGGAAAGGCTCCCAAACACTCCAAGTCAGTAGCTGCCTCTGCAATGTATTGACTAATGTATATCAGCATAGTCTGGACTGATCATAAATAGATAAAATTCTGAAATACCAGTAATGAAAATGTCATAATTTTTAATTTAGTGTTGCAAGTTATTGACTCCACTTTTCTTTCATTCCTTACTTCTTTAGATCACTGTTTATACAATATTGGAGGTTCAGACTTGACATTAGGAAACATTTCTTTACTGAGAGGGCAGTCAAACACCGAAACAGGCTTCTTAGAAAGATGGTTGATGCCTCAAAGCCAGTGTTTAAGAGGTGTTTGGACAATGGCCTTAATAATATTCTATAAATTTTGGTCAGCCCTGAAGTGATCAGG
>KZ505883.1:369261-381773 GCA_002844005.1 Limosa lapponica baueri | reverse complement strand
CTTCCCCTTCCCCTTCCCCTTCCCTTGAATTTATATCTGGGTTTTATTTTTGCCTGTTTTAATGTTTTTTCTCACTGCAAAGTTTTTAGAGCTTAGTTGAATAATATTTGTATAGCTGAAGAAATGTCATTCTTTTGAGAAGAAAAAAGACAATAAACACCCAAAAACATACAAAAAAGAACTAAAAGTTATAATTAGTTATTTCTCAAAAATATGGAAATGTACTTGAAAATCTAATCAGAAATTTTAGAGCTTTACAAATAGAAAGGATTCAATAAGGTTTTTATATCTTGAGATAGAGAATAATTTTGTCAATCTTCAGGTTGAGTCTTCAGAAGAGTCTTCAGGTTCTCTTATCCAGTGACTTAACAGAATATTGTCAATGAACAATATACTATATAGGATATGAAAATATTTGTCTCTTGAAAGGGAGAAGGTTCATGTATTTTCAATTTATCTTAGAGGAAGGAAGCAGCATCAGGTTGTCACACTGTTTCAAAGACATAAATGCAGTGACACTGTACTTAATGTTTCTAGATTGATTTCTAATGATCTCTAGGCACATCTTTAATGTAATGTTTACAGTGTTATTTTACCCTCCCTCCCAAATGCTTGTGTGTAGTTTATTCTGAAAAGCTACTGAGCTAAAAAAATGCTGTTCCATTTGATCAGAAGAAAATATAGAATCATAATTGTAAATTATATATTTTTTATTTTTTTAATGGAGCCAATTCTGACTATGAGCAATCAGGGAACTCAGTAGAGTTATTTTATATTTATGCAGGGACATATAGAGACAGAGTCTGGAATGACTAGTGGAAGAAAGAAAAAAAGTTTATTTATATACTAAATATTACCTTTTTCTGAAGGTCTGCTTTAATAAAAGGTATCTACTTTTAGATGTCAAAGTCATTGCTGGAAAATAAATGATTGAAACATTATTTTTAAAAAAAGTGGTAACTCCAGCCATGACAGTTTTGAGGTAAGAAATTGTAATAATTTTGCTGCAATCTGTAACTAGAAAAGAGGAAAGCCTCACTTTTTCATGCCCTACCTCAATGATATGATGTACTATTGCTCACTTTATCATCTATTATACACTAGATGTTTTAGGCCATTTCTCAATAAGCTGATGAAAAAAAAAAGAAATTTGTGGAGGAAAGAAGTGTCCTAGTGTCTTTTTTTTTCTTGCTACCTTCTCATGGCATTACTTACTGTATAGCTTTTGTTTTTGCTGTAAAAAATGAAAACTTGAGAAAGGATTCCATTGATCCATAGAAAAGAATTTTTCATCCGTACTCCCAGTGAACATCAGTTGTTGATCTCCCACAACTCACATGTGAAAAATTCTCCCTTATCTGGAAACCATATGCACCAGAAAAAACAAAAGTCAGCCAATCTCTGGGAGATGGGATTTCATATATATTTTTAAGGATATACAGATATATATTTAACTGAAATTAAATGTTGGTTTTTTTTTTTTTTGTCAGCAGTGCTTGTATGTAAGGAAACTCTACTTCCTGTAATTTGAACACAACAAAAGGTCAATATTATTTTAGTAGGCCTAACTGTTATTGTTATAGCAGGATGAAAATGTGTTTATCCACCTTGTTTTAAAAGTCAGAGTACCTACAAAAATCATAATTCATCTTACTTTTGGTGTAAGTAATCAGAGGCAGATTTTGTGTTGGCTTAAACTGAGATCTTCTCTGGAATTCTATATTTTTGTATTCCATTACTGATTATTCTTTAACTCTTTGCATTTGAGTGTTATGCATTGAAATGTCACTAGGAGTCATTTCGCACTCATGTTGATCTATTTAGGCATAGCATTTAGGATACTCTATAGTAGGGAAGACGAAAATCAGTCTCAAATATATCTCAGTAAATGTAAAAATACGTCAACTCCATCAAGATGATTTTGGAATATGTTCATTAATGCATAGTCTAAAGTAGCCTTACCCAGTATTGTATCCTGCTGGTTTTCATCAGGTTCGAAATGAATATGTCTATATTAATTTATTTGTCTTTGTGTTGTCATCTTCTCCCCCTTCACCCCTCTTCGTTAACAAATGACACAGAGCATGCTCTGTTTTTTTATGCCCCAAGAACAAGTGTATGGTGAGGCTTCCACTAGTATGGATTCATTCTTCCATTTCCTGTGAGGACAAGTTAGTCTCACCTGCGCTGTTATTCAAAGGAATCCCTGCCATATGCTGTTGCACAGCCACACCTGAAAGTTATTTGGAAGTGATGATGAGACTACTGGGAGATGCCTGTAATAATATGCCATTAAATAGCATGAATATGTTTGGTTCTATAGAAGCAGCCTAAGGCTGGTTGGACCATTAGCTCTGCTACAGTCCTGCCTCTCCAGTGTCATGAGAAGTTGAAACTCAAACACATTACCTATAAAAGAAACCATGGACTTGATTTCCAAGTTCCTGGTACCATATATAGTGATTCATATTGGTGTTTTACATTCACTTTGCAATTACAAGCAATAGAGGCAGCAATTGAAATGGAGTAGATTTATATGAGGTATATTTATCCTCTTCCACACTTAGATTTGCATTTTGTTTACATTACTTTGTTCCTTTGCTGTCTTCTTATGCATCTTAATTGCATTGTGGGACAGAAATTTGGTGAAAACTGAGTATTTAGAAAGGAAAAAATGTGAACCGAAATACTTTCAGGCATGTTTATAACACCTGGAGGTGTGCATAACAGTGTTCTAATTAACTGCTAATTTCAAAGGAGACAAATAGATAGTGAAAGAGTGAATGCTGAGGAAGTATTTCAAGTACATTAATCTATAATGACAACTCCTTTTAATATTAGAGCTTTGGAAATGAAACCGTGAGCTAAAATTCAGGAATTCAGGAATTTTAGTAGAGGCATGATAAAGTGGCTATCACCAAAAGAAAATAAAAAAAGGTGCATTAACTCCATACCAACTCTGTATTCAAGAAAAATTCTGAAATGACTACAGAGAGTTTGGCTAACAACTACCAGATTTGATCTAAAGACAGCAGTAACTTTCAGTGAGAAAAGCTGACTTGAGCTTGTGTTTTGAAAATATATTTATGTGTATTTTGACTACTTTGTAGGTATGTGTCTCTATACAGCAGAGAACCTTGGAAACAGAGGCAAATAGATACATATTAGAAGGAGGGACATTTTTCATGAAGTAACAGGCTTCAGTATCTTCATCCATTACTGGTATTTCATTGTCAGCAAAGTATCCTCAATTCAGAGCACACATGTTTTGCAAAGGAAATTCAAGAGAGAAGATATATGAAAACTCATTCTTCCCCTTTCTTATTGGTGGGAGCTTTTCATGCAGTTTGCAAGGTCAACAATCTATTTTTCTAGCACAGGTCATTCTTGAACTTATTTTCTTAGAAATAAAGAATTATATCGATTTTTTTGAGATAAACACACGCACACACACAAGTCTGAAGCTGACAGGATGAGATATCACCACACAAAATGAACTAAAAATGCAACAGACCAACGGTGCTCATCAGGAGTATGCAATGTATGTTGTGTATTAAGCAAAATAGAAAGATTGCAGCTGCAGATTAGCAATTCTCTTTGAGAAAGAAAGGTTTTGTGCTTCTTTGGGTGAAGGAACAAAACGTCACATACCTTGCAGAGAGAAAAAAATGGACCATCAAATTCCACTGATGTCAACATGGAACTTGTCAATAGGTGCAGAAACTTAGAGGAAAATGTTAGGCCAAATTTTGGTGATGCTGCTGTGATTCAGTAGTGCAAGGAATTTTGCATGTGGTATAGAGTAATTATAGGGTTAAACAACTATGATGTATTTGCACTTTATGTGTTTAAAACTGCTGTTTACATTTCTGTTGACCTGTTGGTGTTGTTGATGATTCAGTTTGTGCTTTAATGTATGTGAAATTTGAGATCTAAAATCTTTCCATAATGGGAACTTCATCTCCGCAACCAAAACGTTCACAGGTCTACCATACCAGTGCTTTCCCTATCGTTTGAGGTTTTTGGAATTCTTCTGACCCTGTAGAGCAAGTATTTTGGCCCATGCTTGGAGTACAGCATGAATTTAATTACATTTCTGGAGTTATTATGGTCATAACTTCGATGGGAAAAACAGACCTTAGGAAAAAAAAAACCCAAACACATTTTCAGAAGAGGGTTTTAAAGTTGCCACTGGAAGTCAGCTGGCCAACTCCCACACATCTTCACAAATTCATTTTTGCCTTTTCAATATTTTCCCCTAAATTTACATTTTAGGAAAGCCTGGAGCTAAAAATGTGAGAAGAAGTGTATGTCTCATGTGATCAGCCAATTCTCTGCAGGTTAAATGTCCATGGACAACAGGCTGCAGTGGCTAATTTATTTCATTACTAGAAAGAAAAAATAGGGCACCATCTAATCAATTAAAAAATATTCCACTAGTACAGAGCCATGTGTTATACCAAACACCTGATCTCAATTACTGATGGGGGATATTCATCTCTAGGAATAAATGGTTTAAAGATGAAGAACAAATGGCTATTTTATGAAGGAAATGAAACATTTGCTATGATTAATAATAAACATACTGACAGAGATGTAAGAGGAATAGTAACAATATTTCATTGATCTGTGGAATGAAGCATTCTGATACTAGCATGGTTAGAGTCACTTGACATACTGTAAGAATTAATATTTATCTTCTTGCACCACCAGCTGTTTATGGGGTCAACAGTGTGAGCCATGCTTTTTCTGCTGTTATTCTTCGATGTACTGAATCTTGAATGCAATGCATCTAGAAATAGAACTTCAACACAAAAAACCCTTGATTGAGTAGAGCCAGAATGTCATTTTCATAAGTACGCCACTCTTGTGAATGCACAAAGAGTGCATATTTTTACTTGCAAATTGCTTCAGCAGTGTACCCAAGTTTTATATGTATGAGCACACACTGTCATGTTTTGCTGCTCATTCTGTTGTTACATTCTTAACAAAGGAAGAGATTGCGAATTGCAAATCCTCTAGTTGATCTGAGAGAAATCAACTCTGAATACAACTTAGAATACAAGTTAGAGGAACCACACCTAAAATTTATAATAGAAAGCTTCAAGTACAGTTCTGAGAAAGAGTATTTTCAATAAATTTCACAGACCAAATGAAGTATGCAGTGCACACCCGCCTCTCAGGATTAATTCTCAGGTTACAGTGAGCTTGGAAAATTGCTATTTCTTGACCTAAAAGGAGGTTAAAACACTTTCACTGGAAATCGATTCACTTTAGAGTATTTAGCACTGTTCATATTTTGTAGAAGTATATATGACAGGGCTGGTTTCAATTGGTACTTTATGTAGCAGTTGTGGGAAGCCCATCACACATAGAAAGAAATCTGAATGAGCGTTTAACAAGATGGGCCATTTTGTTATTTTTCTTCAAAAACGCTAGATGAAAGAGGAGCTGGAAAATACAGATGTGCTGGATGTCTTCTGTTGGCATACATGACTGCTCCACATGCAGAAGGAAAGCGATTGTTACAAAACCCCTTTGCTATTAACCTCGCTCTTTAGATAAATGTGACATTCAACAACATCAAATGCTATTGCGTGCTGCAAAACATAAGATGCACCTGTATTCTTCATGCTATAGTTCCAATGAAACCGTGGTTGGATTATGACAATTCTAAACTGAAGTGATATATCACATACTCAGAATAAAGACTGGAGAAAACCAATGAAAATTTACACCACTCCTTCACCTGGGACAAGGACACTAATCATACAGCATTCTTGACAAATGTTTGCCTAACCTTAACCTCCACTGGTAAAAATGACCATTTGTGCACTGGCATTATCAATGGAATTATTCAAAGGTGTGCAGAAAAAATTAACCGTCACAACTAGAAGCAGAATTGGACTGTATAAATCCTCTGCAATACTGTATCTTACTTTCAGAAGGTGAAACACAAACTCAATTACACCTAGACATCCCTTGACTTGCAAAACGCAGTATCCACTGCTATTTTACAGGGAAGGTAAATGTAATGGAAAAAAGGGCAATGCAAAATTTTTCATATTATGAACAGTTCTAATACCTGTGCGTTCCCATGGCTATGTTTGCATGAAGAAGCCATTTGTTGCAATAGGAAAGAATTAGAATAGGTTGCCCAGGGAAGCTATGGAGTCTCTGTATTTGGAGGTTTTCAAGCCTTGACTTGGGCAGGGCAAAGCCCTGAAAAGCCTGGTCTTAATTCATTGATGAATCTGATCTGGGTAGGAGGCTGGATTTAGAGACCTCTTCCCATCTGAGTGATCATCTGATCGGGAGACTGGAGCAGCTTGTGCTGAGACCCCGGCATCTGTACTGAATTCTTTTGGAGGTTGTATTTAGTCCTGTCTACTGGACCAAATGTTGCTATCAGAGCTATGATTTGTGGCTTCGTAAGGTTCAGTTAAAGCTCTGGACTGCTATGGGAGGCTGGGTGCATTTGTTGAATGCCTGGACAGAGGTTCAGTGTTAGTGTCCTCCAAAAGGAAGCTTTTTCATGCATGTAAAAAATGAACCAATGTGCAGTCACTACTTGCATAAAGCGATTCACTTCAGGGCAACATTTTTCCTCTTAAACAAAGTACTAAAGTACACACAAACCTTGTAAATCAAGCTAAATGAGAAAATTTGGCATTTAGTACCCTGTTGGACTTCTGTTGTCTGTTTTCCCTGCTCTAGTCAGGAGTGATCTGGAAGTGGAAGTCTTCCTTTCAGCCTAAGGAGTACTGCGTAATCTGAGGTAGACTCTTTGAAAGGACAAGGAGTTTACTAAACTTTGGATTTGATACAATAACAAGATTTGACTGGAAAATTATGCACTATCTCTAATTCAATTTTAGCTGTGAACTTACTGAGGTGGTTTTGTTATTATTTATTATCAAGAAGAGAGGGAAGAAACTTAAAATTATATCATAGAACTCTATTTTATTGCAGCACTTACCTGTTCTTCCGTTTGGACCTGTAATTTTCTTGTCGTTCTTCCTTAGCCCCTGAGCACTGACTGACAGGGAGACTTATTCCTCTAGTATCACTTAAATAATTTTCTGAACACTTAGAAATGAAGTGATAATCATCCATCCCTCTCAGGTACTCCTGAAATATCTGAGACATAATCAAAGTATAAAAGAGAAAAAGTCTTCCCTACACTAGAAACAGAGAGTCAGGAAGCTCTTTCCTACAAACAGGGACTTTTTCAAAGCAATTTTGCTTTGAAATTTAAAGGAAGAAAGGCAGATAAAGCTGTTTGAACTGCCCCCTTGGTAGAAGAGACATTGTCTGCAGCAGCAGAAATTTGACAGTATCTTGTAGGAGAGAAGGCTTACAGCAAGATACCTTGTGACATTTTTTTTTCCTCTTTCCTTTGTATTCCCATTCAAGATTTTTAGCATGAGCCACAGTTTCTAACATTGGGTGGGGACACTGCAGTCATTTAATGTGGCCTCCTGTCTCACATAAACTATCAAGCCTCACCTGATAATTTCTGTGGCAGATATAGAGATGCAAGAAAGCTCCATGTCTGCACTAAAGCTATACATTACCATAGGGATGGGAAATAAAAGAATATGAGGAACAGTACGAGTGAAGTGGAAAGTCCACTAAGGTGGCAGAGAAGTTACAGCTATACCCACTATCTGCTTGTTCTTAATCAAATGCATTACCTTATTGAGAAAGCAAGTTTTGGAAATCTAAAAAATGTAGTAAAGACTTTGCAGGTCTACTTTTTGAGCCATGAGCCTGAATATTTATAAATCCATGATGGTTCTATGCAGAAACCCAATAGAAATAGAAGAACAATAGAAATACTTGCAGTGGTGGCTTGACACTGGCTGGACACCAGGTGCCCACCAAAGCTGCTCTGTCACTGCCCTCCTCGGCTGGACAGGAGAGAGAAAAATATGACAAAAGGCTCATGGGTTGAGATAAGGACAGGGAAGGGTCACTCAACAATTACTGTCACAGGCAAAACAGACTTGACTCAGGGAAATTAACTAAATTTATTGCCAATCAAATCAGAGTCAGATAATGAGAAATAAAAACTTAATCTTAAAACACCTTCCCCCCACTCCTCCCTTCTTCCTGGCCTCAACTTCACTCTCAATTTCTCTACCTCCTTGCCCCAACCAGTGCAGGGGGATGGAGAATGGGGCTTGTGGACAGTTCACTACATGTTGTCCCTGCCGCTTCTTCCTCCTCAGGGGGAGGACTCCTCATGCTCTTCCCTGGGTCCAGCAGGGAGTCTCTCCCGGAGGAGACAGTCTTCCACAAACTTCTTCCATGTTCCAGGATTCTTCTCCTTCCCATGGATTGCAGTTCTTCACAAACTGCTCTCTTGTGTGCCATTTCCATGGGATGAGTTCTTCAGGAACAGACTGCTCCAGCATGGGTCCCTCACGGGGTCACAAGTCCTGCCAACAAACCTGCTCCAGTGTGGCCTCCTCTCTCCATGGGTCCACAGGTCCTGCCAGGAGTTTGCTCCAGCACAGGCTTCCCACCGGGTCACAGCCTCCTTTGAGTGCATCCACCTACTCTAGCCTAGGATCTTCCATGGCCTGCAGGTGCATATCTGCTACACTGTGCACCTCCATGATCTGCAGGGGGACAGCCTGCCTCACTATGGTCTTCACCACAGGCGGCAGGGGAATCTTTTTTCCAGTGCCTGGATCATCTCCTTCTCTTCCTTCTTCACTGGTGGTGTCTCCAGAGTTGTTTCTCTTGCATATTCTCAATCCTCTCTCCAGTTGCTGTTGTGCAACAGGTTTTTTCCCTTCTTAAGTACATTATCAGAGAGCCTACCACCGTCACTGGTGGACTCAACCTTGGCCAGTAGCAGGTCCACCTCAGAGCCATCTGCCACTGGATGTGTTGGACATAAAGGAAGCTTCTGGCATCTCGTCACAGAAACCACCCCTATAGTTCCCGCACTAACAAAACATTGCCATGCAAACGCAATACACTTGCATGTAATGTGTGCCCTGTATTCAAAGACAAAGATCATGTCAGATTATGAGGAGTGGGTGAAGTTCCTTTTTGACACCCATGAAAAAGTATTTTTCCCCAACCAATCCATGACATATTGTTTCTGCATATAATTAAAAAAAAAACACAACAAAACAAAACAAAATAATATTCTGCCTGCAGAGATTCCTTGCAAACAGGAGTTGCTGTGCAAAATCCCCCTTCCTTCCTCTGAAGGCTGATTTTTTTTCTCCTTCCTTGTATCAGCTTTGGAAACATTGCATTCTATTGCATTGACAGTACTCTAGAAGCATGTCCAAAGACAAATACATCCCTTTTTATTTCTCTAAAAAGCAGGCAGTACTTTGGATACTGTTAAAAAATGGTAAATTGCTACTTTCCAGGAAATCTGGTTTGTCATCGTAAATATGAGTGCCAGACAGTCATAGCATTGTCATATAAAATGAAGTACTGGTAATTCTGATAGCTTATAACTAGTAGTTTCCTAAGACATGGTTCTCTTAATACACTTAATGGTTTTCGGTCATTACCAGGCTGGTTGGAAAGTCTTGCCATTTTTTTGTCCCACTCTTAAAGAGTCATAGTGAGACTTTTCTCTAAACCCCTGTTCTGACCCTGTTAAAGTCCTGAATTACTTGATAATTTGGTCATTTTATTATGAAGTTTAGGTTTTTCGGTCACAAAAAAGCACTGGTAAACACAGAAGGAGCAGACAATATTCAACACTGGGGACTGCTTCTGAGGAAGTGGCCTTTGTTCAACAAGAAGTAAAGTATCCCTCTTGTGCTTTTGAATGCATCTATTGACTTCAGTGAGATGTATACACACCTGAAGTATGCAAGTAGTGAAGATCCATGATGAACTCAATCCTAAGCGAAGAGTCATGAATTCATGACGCCATTTTTAGTCTTTTTTAATGAGAATTTTCTGTGACAATGATTGCTTAAGACATTTGATGTTATCCTATAACATTTATAACATCTGTTCTATGGCCAGTGACAAATGCTCTGGGTCAGCTACCTTACTCTGGATGATTTAGGGTGCAATCTTCTGTTTAAATGATCCAGGTAATTCTGTACCTTAACATCTGACTTCAAAGAGATTCATTTCCCTTTAATTTGTTCCATATCATTTGTGACTAGAAAAAAAAATGTGGTAGGTGTTCAAAAGCTTTGGGAAGCATTAGATGGTGGACACATAGTACCAGCTTCAGCAGTTTTGGAAGATACTTAAAACTACAGGCAAGGAAACTGAATTACCTTTAGTAGCTGTTGGATTAAAATACCAATGTATACTTATAGTATGATTTTGATTGAATTTGCTCTAGCTTTACAGCTCTTCAACTGGGTTGATTTACTGCTGATTTAGACTTGCAGAAGGCAAAAAAGTAATCATATTCTTAGTGGATCACTAAATGTTGGTATCATTGACTTCAATGGGAAGCATAAGGAAATAACTATTTCGAAGGTTGATGTGTTGCTAGACTAACTTTTAATACCGCTCAGATAAAGTTTTCATTGTAAACTTATGAATGCAAACAAGTAAAAAAAAATCAGTAAATGTATAAGGGAAATAATAGATAAATTCTTCCATTTATTCAAGAATACACGACAAAGTCAGAAGTTAGTATGGAGTATCTGATATATCAGTGTTCTTTTTTAAGTAGTCTGATATCGTGCTTGCTTTTATCTTTGTAAACAATGGATATGTCTATTGATTTCCATCTCATAAACAAATTTCCTGAAACAAAAATGTACGAAATCCTTTTCCTTCAAAATATATTTCTTAAAATGTTCCACACAATGCCTCAAGTACGTTAAAAGTAATTTCTCTAGCCAGTACAGGGAACTACTGTAGTGTCTTACTTGGAGCTTCTTGCAGCTTTTAGCAAATATTGACTTTTTAAGGGCAGTCACTGTATTAACAGTGTAGCAAAATATTTAAAATGTACCTAAGGAATTTAAGGGCTTTCCTCCTTGCTTTAAAATATTAGGCACTTAAATAGCTATTTCTCATTGACTTTTGACTATATTTAACTTCTGCATATCTCAGTCTGAACTGAAACAGAAACTAGACTCATTTCCAGACAAAAAACTTTTCTCAAATCAAGTTAATATCCCAAACCTTACAAGATTTTGAGCCGTTGTTTAGATTTAATTAAAAAACATTTTCACATTGTCTGGTAAGATGAAGAAAAATATTTTTCTCTTGACCCTTTTTACTGAGTTACTATTCTGTTCTTTTGGCAGGCAGCACTCTTGACTAAAGTCAAAGGGTTGCCTGTACCATTTAAATGTTGGGCTGAAGACGTCAAATGTTTCCAAAAGATTTTATTTTGAAATAATTTCTGTCTCTTTGTGAGGGAAAAAAAGAACATGAGGTCAGTAACCTGCAGGAAAGCAATCTAGACAAAGTAACCACAAATCTTTACACATTTGAGTTCCTTCTTGCTCCTGTCAGGCATATGTAGGTCCATAGACTACAGTAGTATAACTGATCTATGACAATATAAATGAGAAAAACATCAGACCTAATTTTTTTTTTATTCTTAGAAAGCAGGAAGCACATGCACACACACAAATGTTTCCTGAACTAAATTGAAGTTTCATTCCTGAAAATGAGATGAGAATTTAATCAATCAGTCACCATTAATCTTTAATGTGGAGAATTCTTTATGCCTTTACCTACCATTTTATAATAAAACATACAAGAAATGTACAAGAAAAGGGTCTCTTCCTGAAGACATTAGAGTGTTTCTACTTTCTTATTTGTGTTTTCTTCACAAAGGTCCAGAAAATGAATGAGTTGCTCAACAATGTGAGACATTCATATCATGTTATGTTTTTCTGAAAGGATTTGGTATTCCTTTGTTTTATATAAAAAAGTATGAAGATTCACAATTAATGGTTCTGTATGAGAATTAAGGCTTTACTATAAAAACAGAACAATAAAAACAAGTCAAAAGATCTTGTTGCGTAGAGCATACTGTGAGAAAGATCAGAAAGATATGACATCACAGAATCACAGAATGGTTGAATTTGGAAAGAAGTTGTTGAGGTAATCTTGTCCAAGCCCCTGGGTCACCCAGCACTGGTTGCCCTGGACTATGTCCAGATGACTTTTGAATATCTGCAAGGATGGAGGTTCCACAACCTCTCTGGGCAACCTGGGCCAGTGAAAAAAAAGCTTTCACAGTGAAAAAAAAGCTTTCACAGTGAAAAAGCTTTTCCTGATATTCAGAGGGAACCTCCTGTGGTTTAGTTTCTGCCCATTGCATCTTATTCTACCACTGGGCACCACTGCAAAGAGCCTGGCTCTATCCTCTTCGCACCCTCCCTTCAGGTATTTGTACACATTAATAAAATCCTCACTGACCCTTCTTTTCAGCAGGCTGAAGAGAATCTCTCAGCCTTTCCTCATAGGAGAGATGCTCCAGTCCTTTCATCATCTTAGTGGCCCATCACTGGATGCTCACCAAATGTCCATGTCCCACTTGT
>KZ505883.1:324439-368402 GCA_002844005.1 Limosa lapponica baueri | reverse complement strand
AGGTATTTAAAAGACAGGTAGACGAAATGCTTAGCTGTATGGTTTGGTGATGATTTTTGTCAGTGTTACATTTATGGCTGGACTAGGTGATCTGAAAGGTCCCTCCTAACCTAGGCAATTCTATGATTCTATTCAACTATGTCCTCACCAGTAATGCGGAGAAGGGAAGGATCATCCTCTTCGGCCTGAAGCCTGGTGCAGCCCAGGATGCTGTTGCCTCTTTTTCGCCTTAAGGGCACACTGTTGGTTTATGTTCAAATTGGCATCCACCAGGAACACCAGGGCCTTTTTTGGGAAAAAAACACCCAGCCCCTGGAAAGCATCTGGATGTCTATTGGATGCAATGACGGGCAAGAAGCTGAGCTTGCTGCACTGTGATGTGCTTGTAGGCTGCAACCACAGGGCTGGCCAGGCACTCCCCTGCATTCTGTGGAGCTCGCTCCACAGGTGTGGAGCCTGCTGGGAGGAGGGCCCTGAAGCTTTACCCTGCCTCTGTGCTCGGGGGCTCCCCACAGGCACCTTCTACCAGCTGAGGTGGCGTCATTGGTGGCCCAGCTGTGAGGGTTGTCGTGCTGCTTTGGGGATCTGCTCCGGACCCTGTCTCTGATCACCTCCCTCTGGCACGAGTTGGACACAGTACAGAAATGGGCACAATACTCCAGAATGTACTGTGTTCCCCTCTCCTCACTAGCGCTGAGGAGAGGGGAATGATGAACTCCCTCAACCTGGAGGAAACATCTCCTAATGCAGGACATCATTAGCCTTCTTTGCCACAAGGGCACATTGCTGGCTTATAGTCAACTTGGTGTCCACCAGCACCCTTATGTCTTTTTTTGCCAAGCTGCTTTCCAGATGGGTGGCCCCCAGCACATACCAGTGCATGGGGTTACACCTCTGTAGGTGCAGCACTTTGCATTTTTCCTTCTTGAAATGCATGAAGTTTCTGTCAGCCCAGTTCTCCAGCCTGTTGAGGTTCCTCTGATGGCACAAGTACTCCTCCTAATTTGGTGTTGTCTGCAAACTTGCTCAGGGTATGCTCAACCCCATCATCCAGATCGTTAACGACAATGTTAAATGGGACTGCACTCAGTACTGACCCCTGGGGTATACTGCTATCTACTGGTCTCCAATTAGACTTTATGACACTGATCACCACCATTTGGGCCCAGCCATTTAGCCAGTTTTCAACATGCCTCACTGTCTGCTAATCCAGCAGCCTATGAAGATCTTGTATGAGACAGTGTCAAAGGCCTTGCCGAAGTCCAGGTAGGCAATATCTACTGCTCTCCCCTCATCTACCAGGGCAGTTATTTCATTGTAGATGCTTATCAAGTTTTTCAAACGTGTCTTCTCTCTGATGAAGCCATGCTGACTACACTTGATGATTTTTTTGTCCTTAATGTCCCTGGAAAAAGTTTTGCGGATCAGATCCATCACCTTCCCAAGGACTGAGGGGAGGCTGACCTTGCCTGTAGTTCCCTGGGTCTTCCTTCTTCACCTTCGTGAACGTAGGAGTGACATTTGTTTTCCTCCAGTTCTTGGGCTCTTCTCCTAGTTGCCATGATTGATTAAAGATTATTGAGGGTGACCTCACAAGACATCAGCCAGCTCCCTCAGATGGGATGTGAGTGCATCCCATCAGGGCCCATGGACTTTTGTACGTCCAGTTTCCTTAAGTATTCCCTGGCCTGACCCTCTTCCACTAAGGGTACACTTTCCTTGATCCAGCCTTTCCCGTGATTTCCAGGACCTGGGGTTCCTGAAGGCTGATCTTGCTAGTAAAGATGACATAAGGAAAGCATTCGATGCTTCAGCCTTTTCCATGCTCTGCGTAAGCAGGTTCATGAACTTGTTATGCAACACCCACATCATTTTCCCTAGTCTGCCTTTTGTCACTTATGTCACTTATAATGTAAGTTATTTTAAGTATTTAGCACTACATAACTTATTAAACCACAGAACCCGTAGAGCAAAGTACTGAGGCAGGAAGTACTGAAGCTGAATTCAGCTCTTAAATCAGAAGCTGTGGGGACAAATAAAAGACTTCAAGGTTATTTCCAGACTATTAAAAATTCAACTGACAAAAAGTATCTCTAGCCCTCCTGTCCCTCCCCTCCCTCCACCCCCCAAAAAAAACGCACCAACCAAACCAGACCCAAAAAACCTGGTAAAGAATTTGCAGCCAAAAATTACTTTAAGAGTCAATTCATCAGCAAGTGCAAAAGCTTTACATCTTAATTTAGGTAGTTTTGCCTTAGTAATCCTATGCTGTGATTGGCCTGTTATCTTCTGAGGAGCTGAAAGACTTCTGTCTGGATTTCTTCTTAGTTTGGAAAAACTAATTGAAAATAGGAGCATATTCAAAGGAGCTATGTGCTTTAATTTATGCCTCCATTACACTTTCGTTTTTTTCCAATGAAATTTTATGCCCACAGAAAGATATCACAGAGCAGAATTTAAAATAGCTTTTGGAAAACTTTAAAATTCATAATTTTGTGCCTTCTTACTACTTGCTCATATTGTTCTATTCCATCTTATAATGGGTATGAGAACTGAAACTTTAATGTAATCAAAACAAGTACATCAAAATTAGGGGCAAAGTATTGTTGCTAAGGTGACTGGGTGTGAAATTTAGTACTCTCTGAAAATCTCCAGGGTGCATGTTACATTTGCCTGGAGGATCAGACAAAGATCCATTCAATAATAGCTTATGGAATGATGCCAGCTAGCTTAGATGCAGTAGTTGTGAGTAAATGTCCCAAGAAAAATGGTATTTCATTTAAAAATAGGGCTCTTTTTTAATCCACTTACTGAGTGGATATATCTGCACTATTGATTTTTTTAGGACATACTTACTTTTGCTGCTAACAACAATTTAGGAAGACAACCAAAAAACAAAGCTTCCCTTTTTAATTTATCAAATTTCACTAAAAACATAGAAAGAAATTCCAATGGAGAAAGAGCTGTTACTTAAATTTAGAAATCTTAGTTTAAATTTGCATAAGGAAATATATCAGAAACTTGGAGGACTGAAATATATGAGTCTACAAAGTATTTCACATAATTTTACCAGAACAAGATCAAGAGCAATTTTAGAAGAAGCGTGTTCCAAAATAGACAGAGAAGGGATACACAGATGATTTTTAATTAAACACATCTATTTTCAGATTGATTTACCTTGCTGTCTGTAGACCACAAAAAGAGACAGTGTCCAGGCAGGCACTATTTTCTACATTTTTGTGTCTTGTCATTTTATTCTATTTTGCAATTTTATGATCCTGCCCTAAGTTAGGACAGTCTGGGGGTTTAGATTTTAGACTGGGCAAAAGCATTCATCTCTTCCTGTGTAAATGTTTCATAGGAGACATTGTAAAATTGATGATTATGCTCTGTTAGAAGGCAACATGCTTCGAAATAAGTATTTTGGGTAAAACATCAGCAACAGTATGTTGTTCAAACTACTTATATAATTATAGTCTGGAAGTGGTATTAAGGTTTCTATTTATATGATTGATTTATAGTTACATTTTAGTGCAAATGTTCCTGCTGATTTGTTAGTCCTTAAGTGGATTTTTCAATTAGAGAGGCATCAAATTTGGTAGTAACTCACATATATTTGGACATGAGGTTACTGTAAGTAATGAAGTGGTAGCGGTATTTATTTAAGATCCTTCAGTGGTACAACTCTGTGTGTATTTAAACATATATAAGCATGTGAGGGGTGTTTTTCAGTGTATCATTCAGTGTTCAATTTTTATCTTTCATTAGGTGGCGTAAACTTGATTGGTGGTCTGTTCAAATGAGTTTTAAAAGAAAACTCAACTCAGTTGTTAACAGAAATAACTTTCTAAAGAGCCCCCACTGAGTGTTTGTTTTTATATTTGTCTCCAACTTTAAGCAAATTTACACTTTACAGCCTGCTTTGAATAAGAGGATACAAAATCTATCCCAAAGCTGACCTGTTAAAACTTTTAAAGTTTTTTTTGATCAAGACTGGGGAAATGTGACTGCATTTTCAAAATGCAGAACATCTGCAACACAAATTGAGCAATAAATAGAGTCAATGCCAGAAACTGACAACTCTGGAGCCCCATATGGAGAAGGGAAGTAGCATTCTGTGCTTGGTCTTTTTCAGGGATCTGTTTAGGCTTCAGGAATCAATCCCTTGTGATTACTGGACAGTTGAGATGGTTATCTGACTCTAAGTCTGAAGAGTCACAGCTTATCTTGGCCTGCTGAATATAAATAATGAGGAGGAAGCTTGCAAACCAGCAGAAGTACAGCAGTGTTTGGAGCGTTACATGACTGATCCCATTTACTGGGTCTGCAGCATTTGTAGTAAGGAAGGATACTGATATCAGAGAGGGTGTTTTGGCACCAAACACTTCGGGAGCATGGAGCATTTACTAAGATGCTGAAATATGGAAGTATCACCACTAGCTTGCATTTTCTTTATTGCAGTATGTGTAGCTTTCATGTGGGTGATGGATAAAAAGCTGCAGATGCTACTGGTCTTCTTGTAATGAGTTAGGGTACTTCATGGTGATGTAGTCACATAACATGTAGAAAAACCTGAAATCGTGGTTTTTTTTTTTTTCTGTTGAGCAAGAGAAAGGAACCTGCACCATCTCTATCAGCCACAGCTAGAATTACCTACCTTCAGAAGTGGCAGAAGCACAGGAAGCTCCCACTGCAAACATCAAAATCTAGTACTCAAAAAACACAGAGCATTTTGGAGTATTCCCAACTATAACAGCTCCTCTGACTGAAAAAGCAGCACAGAAAGGTGCAGTGTGTCCCAGTCCCCAAATGCAGCTCTTGTCTATCTGCCAGTCTATCATGAGTCAGCTAACACAAACTGCCACCCTGATCCAGAGCAGCTGTCTAATTACAATTTTGTTATTATTAATTACTGAGCAGAAAATCATTTGTAATTAGCTCAGACTAAATCATAGTTTAAACAGCCAAAAATTGCATTACAAACTAAAGTGTAATTAAAGCACTACACTAAAGTGTTTATTTAAACCCAGTTTAGTTACTGCAGATTTTTCAATCAGGTTTTCAGGCTCATACATAGATGCAATTAGTCTCCAGTACTGACAGCATACTGCATTTATTCATTAAGCATCAATATTGCTGAACAAATGTAAATAAAATTTAGGCAGGAATTCTTTAAAGGGACAGTCATAGAAACATCTGGGTGAGATAATGAGGCTGGGAATGATGTAAATGTTAATGAGCTTTTGGTGTTGCTCTGGTACCCATAGAATTTTTTAAGGCACGCATTTTGAACTCCCACTATTTGCTCTGGGGTTTGCAAGCGCCATTGATCCTGCTTTTTACCACTGTGTAGTCACTTACCTAGACTGCTTCAGTGGATCTATGCCTTCAGCATCCAGGCAGATTCCCACTAAACACACAGGGTAAGATCTTCAGGTGCTTCATACTTGAACACTGGGACGGAAAACAACATACAGCAACACGACTGACATTTCTTAATGTAAGTCACTTAATTTAATATAAGCCAAAGGATCTTAAAATATACAGTAAGACTATTGTAGGCCAAATTTGTTTCTTCCAGTTGTTTTGTGGAATGAAACCCTTGCTATCCCGCACACTACTAGCTTCAGGGATCTAAAAAACATAAATCCTTTTTTCCAGTCCTATTCAATATCTATTCACTGTCATCAAGTCATGTACAACCCCTGTAATTCTGTGATTCTGGTTTGAGTTTTGAGGTTCCAGAGAAATTAATAACCATTATTACATTTTCCTTGTAGTGCAGAGTATACCTCTTCCTACTAATCTTCACTAGTGTAAACGCATGGCAGTGTAAATGTATTTCATAAATTTGAGTACAATCACACTAAAGCAAAACAGGATGAAAATGTAAGCTATGGCATTTAACACTTTCCTGGAAGGTGCTCAGGTACAGGGCAAACAGTAATGCAGCAACATTTACAGATGGCATAGTAATGTGTACATGCCATATATATCACCTGAAGAAAATACTTAGGTGATATATGTACTTAGAAAAATGATCATTTTTTTCATATCATCGCCTAAGACATCTTCCCATTAGCAAAATGGTAAGTTGTAATTTTTAATTAAACAATATCATCATTAAATTTTTGTGATAAAATAGAGCCTTAAACTAAGCTGAAGGATACTTAGAATGCTAATTGTATTTGTTACTGAAATATCATATTCTCTTTTAGGTGTTGTTGTTTGTTTGTTTTATTTCTTTTTGAGAGAATCAGATCTGTTACTAAAACCTGCAGCAGCTTACAGCGAATCAGATACTTCATGACTAGTGCTGTGCATCTTGCCAGCAGACCATTAGAAACTGCCTTGGCTTGGGGAGGAATCCAATTTAGAAAAAAAACAATCCAGAAGCTTTTAAAGCCTGCCCTGTTTTATTTTAATCTTGGAGCATTCAAAATTTGACTTTCCTAGAAATGGGTTTTTAAAAAGTGCTCAAAACAGTGTACAAATCCAGCACAGGCTCTTCAGAAGCATTCACTGGCAAACCCACTCTCGCTTTGTAGGTGGCCTGAAGATACCAATTTATAAAGGAGTTATGTTGAGCTTATGTTGAGTGTGTGAGTGTGAGAGTATCAGCTTCATAATACAATGAAGTGTAAGCAAATAAATTTCCATCTGAACTAGTTTTCCTCTGCTGTTTTGCTAAATATTGCTTATGTCAACACTGCAGTCACTAAAGTGTGTTTATAATTTGCTAGACTTGATGGTGCTCTTATTCTCTGGTTCTCATTCATGTCCTCAGCTCTGTCCTGTAAACAACCTCTGACAGGACTTTGAGAAGCAATGCACATTCTTTACAAATAATACCTCCACCTCCAAACCCTTTGACGTAATACAAAATTCCTTTACTCCTTTCCCCATTTATTGAAACTGCTTCTGTGACAGCCTTGAGCTCCTTGAGTTCCATACTAACGAATTCAGTGACCATCCACTAATAAGACGTAATGAAAAGAGGCTTTTACCTATATTACCATGTATACTGCAGATGTTGGCTCCCTTGATGAAACTTTGAGCACTGTAAGCAGAAGGCCAGCAAGGAAAGCTGTGCATCTGGAGATGTTAAAGGTTTCTTGGATTTAAGAAAGGCTTAACAAAAGTGCTATCAATCCTACTTGAGTAAGTAGCTACATTATTTCAAGAGCGTAAGAAGCACAAAGGTATCTAAAATCCTAAATTCCTGGGGAAAGGGGTCTGCCTATGAGCCAGTTGAGATGTTTTGGCTAAAATAATAGTGCCCAACCAAGACTCCTGAAGGCAGTGCTGGGCTGCTTTTCCCTCAGCGTGTGGGCAAATCTGGGCTCTTACTAGGAAGCTTAGAAAAGAAGCCTAGGAAAAGTTTGAGGATATCATAGTAGGCAAATCTATTGTTATAAATGTAGGTCTGTCCCTTTTTCATTTAAGTTCCAATAGCCTCAATTTTGTTTATGCTTCTGTATCTCATATTTTCTATCTTCCTACACAAGGTAGGTAATAAACAGTGTCTTGTATCACCACAATAAACTAGTCATGGTCATCAGGTTGAGTAACAGTAATGACCACTTTTATGCAAGCCAGTATGAATCATAATATGCAACGGACTCCTCAGTTCTGAACAAATGCAGGCCAATTGCGAACCTTATATGAAGAATGTAGTCTTAGTTTTGGTAGACCGGCTGATTTGAAACCATGATACCCATGTTTCAAAGTGAAATCAATTACACACTTATTTCAAGACTTTGTTGCAACATAGTACTTAAAATGGATGTTTGATTCCATCTCTGTTCAACATTAGGTCCATGTTCAACTTTAAGCACACGTTGAATATACCTTTTTAAGAGGAAATAGCATTTTCTTCAAGGAAACTAGCAACGAGATATGATATTTGGTGTTTTTTTTAAAGGTGGAGGATGTTTATTTGCTTTCAGATGACAATCTCCTTTCACGTTCTTTCAGGTCTCTTGACTAAAATGATTGCCATAGAGGAGAGTATTCCAAAAATTATAAATAATATATAGGGGAGTGAATAAAGGAAAAAAAATGTGTCTAAAAATTTTAGACACAAATTTGGGCTTCTGCCTGATTCAAATTTGAAAAAGACTGCTTGGTCCATCAACTCTTTAAGGGTTAAATAAAAACCTTGTTATTGAATTATAAAGACTTAGTTGATTATAAAAATCTATACAACTTTAGGCCTTTAAATGCAAACAGTAAAAATACTGCTTCTCTCAATATTCATCTTATGGTATGTCTGTTTGCTGATGTTAAAGTGAATTTGACATAATGGTAAGTAGTTCAAACAATCTATATTGCTGGAAGCTTTCCCTCACAAACTATTGATTTTCCTACCCCATCTGCAGCATGCTCAGAAACACTTCCCATTCTGTTTACCATTCTGTACAGCTAGAATGCATCGTTTCACACTGTCTAATGGAATTAAGCAAACATTGGAAGGCATTTTGCTAGAAAACTTGATATATTTATTGGTAGTTCAGGAGAACTACCAACAGGGGGAGAAACCCCTTGCTAATTTAGCACGAGAACCACAAGATGTTTTTATTTTGGTAACCTCCTGTTTTGTCTGGGGAGAGGAACTGGTGTTACCAAGCAAGGACCATATCCTTAGGGAAGCTCAAAGTAGCTTCACTGCCTATTAAAATTGGCTGAGATCATCCCCTGCATGTCAAGGGGTGAGTGGCGGGCTTTGGTAAATCAGAATGTGATATGGCTCTACACAGAGGATTGTGGAGGATGGGTGTCCTACCTGTTATGTTAAATTCCTACGGGATAGGGAAGGAGTTGTCCAGGGGCACCTGAGAAACTCCACAGGGCATGTGAGCTCTGATGTGGGAAGAGGAAACCTCTCAAATCACTTGGGAAACACGTTTGGAACCATCCACTCTACAGATGACGTGGATTTAAAGGGAGGTGCCACAGTGACATTTGATGGCTTGGCTGTCATTGTGAAATATTGGAAGTATAAATGCAGGCGCAGAATAAAATGTGAAAGAATGTGTAGAAAATGCCATTTCTAATAACTATAGTTGTTTTGTGGCTGAGATGTAAGTGAGATCTTGTTGGAAGAGCTATATCTCTGCTACTTTGATAGACCTTTTAGAGAGTGGATGCGTTGTTTTTGAGGCCTAGCTTTTTCCACACCCACTTAGGCAGGTTGGATATTCATAAAGTGTTCTAATAAATGTTCAACTCTACCTTTCTTTTGGTTATGAACAGATTGTCATCTCACTTAAATGAAACATTACTTATTTCGGGTCTGCTTTTATTTTTTTCCCCATCTCTCTTTGATACATTGAGATTTTGTGCACAAACTGATATGAATCTCATTTTCTCTGAGCATCTCTCTCAACTCCAAACATGGATGTGTGATTTACCCTGTTGGGACATTTCCAGGAAATGAAAAAAATAGGAGTTTCTTGATCCTACACATGCGACATGCTAAAACTCCTCAGAACTTAAAGCAGAGAGAGGTTTTATCCTGGTGAAAAAAAACAGACCAATGGACAGGGCTTTTAGACCCAGAGGCCCCAGACATGTCTGAAATGGTACTTATATGATCAGTCCTGCTTTGTTCAGTAAGTGAGAAAACAGGCTGATGAGAGGGAATGTGAGTGGTGCAAAATAAAGACGAAGAAGACAGCTGCTGAAGCACTTTAAAACATTAAAGAAGATTTTCAGAAAAGATCTCCTGTCAACTTTTCCAGGTGTATTTGGATGACAAAATAATTTTGTAATGTTGCTAGTATATTGCAATTTTTTTACAAGGACGAGGGAAGGTTGTCTGGACAGACAGCTGGAGTGTTTTCTGTATTTTCCTTGTGTTTTGGGCATGAAGAAAAAAGCATGTTATAGTCTGATTTTCTTCTTTCAGGAGAGATATCAATGCCAATATTGTATATCTGTCTTATTTATATCCATTTGTTTATATGTATTTTTTCCATAGCTGTATGATTTGTTGTACTATTGCAAATTAATTCTGATCTATAAATAGGAATATATATGCACATATTACTCTTGTTGAGGTTTACAATGGGAAAGAAGTAATTGCCTTCTGGGTTGAGAAAGGGACCATTAAGTAGTATTATTACCCACTGGAGATCAGTATTTTAACCAAACAGAGCAATGGTTTTACCTATAAACCAGAAACTCTAGTCTATACATGTTTTATTACACCTTTTAAAAATGTGTTTTCCTGTGACTTCAGCTACTTTCTACTTAGACTTCTTTCTTTTAGCTTGCTCAGAGGCCTCAGTTCTACAGGTTGGAAAATGTTTTTCATTCTTTACAAATTGATGGGGGTTATAGGTAATAGTAGCCATTTCTCTGATTTTTTTTTTAGTATTTATTCTAGCTACTCGTTCAGATTAGGTATTTTAAAGATTAAAAGGAAAATACCATTAAAATGTAATGCTAAAATCATTGGGTACTTTTCTTCATGATATTGTTTTCCCAGAATCACAGAAATGCTGTTTAGAAAAGACCTACAGGGTCTTCAGCCCAAACTCCTGCAGGATTGTCACCTTGTTTATCTGAATGTGGAAAACCTCTGAGATTCTCTGCAGGTGGGGTCTTCCTGTGCCTTGCTACCCTCCAAGTAAAATATTTTTTCCCTGATGCTCTACCTGAACCTCCCAAGTCACTGTCTGTGGTCATTAGGCCTTGTCAGCTTGATGTCACCATTTCCTGCACAAATAAATATTGTATGATTAAATTGGAAGCTGTGTAGAAGAGCAACTAGAAAAAAAATCCATGCTCATCCACACAATCTATAGAACCAATACGCTATTTTCAGGAAACTCACAAGTTGCGCTTGAAATTCAACATAATACCGAGAACTGTAGAAGCAGAGAGCTGGCTATGTAATTGCTGCTGTAACGCTTAGAAACTCTTAGACCCCTTGACTTTGTTATTTACATGATGTCCTTTTGCACAGGCATGCTTCTTATTTCTCAGCCATTTATTTGGTGTCTGTTCACGGTTAATGTTGCTGGCAATTACAACGCTCCTACCACTCCATTGTCATGAGTTGCTGGCAAACTGGAAAATGTGAATGTTGTCTTCTACTACTTGAATGCAGAATAAGCTGCAGTAAGAGAAGTCATTAGTAAAGGCGAAAGAAGTTTAGTGGTTCATTTAGTGGGCATTTATTGGGCATTTGAAATAATAACTCTGATGAAACAAACCTTTATGAATATAAATAATAGGACTAGCTCTTAGAAAAGGTGGGCATATTTTTGATCACAAGACTGTTGTCATATGTGGAGTAAACTTTCACCTGAGAGTCTTTGAGTTTCATTTCCTTATAATGAAATAAGTGATTTTGATGAACATATTTGGACTGTATATGACTTCCTGGCACGTTCTGATCTATTTTGGTATACATATATATGTATAATATACATAAAGTCTCTCTGAAGTAAGACAGTTATCAGATTTTCACAATTGCTATATTTAGCAACTACTATCAGTAGCAAGCCATAAAGTTAATTTTGCTTAATATGATTTGTCATACTCCTGAGAATTAGCTCTAATTATATTCATTATCCACATTGGATGGTGTCTTATTCAGAATAGAACATTTCATCATTCAAACTAGGAGAAAGTTGCTTCCCTGTGCTAAGGAACACAGAAGAAAATTTTTTATGTGGATAATTTTTTTTAACCTTTAAATTAAAAAAGCTGATGTTTTTCAGAAGAAAGGGAAATACAGAATAAACATTTCAGTAACACCACCCCCCCCAAACAAAGAGAAAAAGTGATTTTTAATATAAGCATCGCTCATTAGCAAAAATCTTTATGAAAACTATTGTTAGGAAGACAAACAATAACAGTCTCCTGAATCTTGAGCAGAGAATACTGAAAACAAGAAAATGAGTAAATTTTGTCACAACCTGCAGCCAGTGTTAAAAATAACAAAGGAGTAGAAAAATATATTAAAAATGGTTTGTCATAATAGACTTCAGAAGAACAAGAACCAAATGTCTATTGTATGTCACAGCTCAAATTTTCTTCATCTGCAATTGGAAGTACCATTATACGCCTGTTCTCAAAGTAAGTTCAGAACAGACAGATATATCTGTGTTGGGAGCTCACTGCTACAGGGCGATGGAGACTGGGGTAAATTTACTTAAAATATGCTCAATGCTGCAGGACAAGTGTATGAAATGAATAGATCAGCCGGGGAAAACAAGCACTAACAAGAGACCACAGCAAGTAAATGGAGACAGTTTGTGATTATAATTTTGCTTTAAATCCTCTACTAGATTTTGTTGTATGAACACTTTTGTTGAGAAGCCACTCCTCAACTCAGGCTTGAAAACCTGAAGTAGGAACACTTTAGACCAGCTGATTTGGGTGTTAAGAAATGCCAGATTTGTACAGAAGTCATAAAAGGTGCAGTAGGAGAAAATATCCTGCACATCCAAATACAACTTCACGCATACACCTAGGTTTATAAACATAATATTTTTTTTTATCACCATCTCTTTTTTACCAACCAGTCTCTTACACAGTCATACACAAGTGAAAAAAATAAATTTTTGTTTTGATTATATCTGGATGAGGTGTTCAATTCAATTACATTTCACTTTTCATTCTTTCTCTCTCTAAAGGTATAATTAAGGTCTGATATCAGATTGCAGCTCATTGCTCATCAATTCTCTCCACTTAACCACTTTTAGGAAGACAGCCTCATGGCTATGGCAATAAACAAACAATTCATGGACTTACATGTTAGCAGTACCTTAAAAACAAATACCTGGTAAACTTCTGATACTGATGAAATCCAAATTTACTTTGGGGTCATGCAAGCAATCCGTACACATAGACTTGTCTTCAAAAACATAGAACAGCAAAACTGTACAGAGCCACAGGATGTGCATTACCAGATACAACAGTAAGATCAGATTTAATAAAGTAGGTCTATTTTGCAGAATAAGCATTTCTGCTTTTAAGTTCAACAAGTCAGTGAGGAACATGACAGGAACAGATTTAATTTGATGTCAGGAGATACAGGATTTATCTGAAGTAGTTACCCTGCTATTCAAAAGCCATTACCATAGCAACTCCGTATCACCTGACTCTCATACATAGACTGGGCCAGATTCTGATGTCAGTCTTGTCAATGTATATCTGAAATAAAACCCATATGAATGATGAATGAGTGTGTCTTACATGGAACATTGTAGCTGGGGACAGCCTAGGCCATCATACAATAACGATGCTGCCCTCTAGAATGAATTCATGTGATATATGTCAACTAACCAATGTTTAAGGCCTGTTCTTTTCCAGAAAAACATGAGGGGCTAGTAGTCATTCTGTTAAAGCTGGTTATAAGAGCATTATTATTTTAACAGATCTCAGAAGGTACTGAGGTTTTCCTCAAATAAATGAAATGTATGAGTTGCACAGCAAGGGATTTGCAAACAAAGGGTCTGATCCTGCAGAGATATTTGTACATGTTAAAAATGATGTGCTTGCACTCCTCCCTGGACAACTTGTTATAAGCTTACAGAAAACAATCTACAAATCCTTGGAGGACTGGGTCCTAATTTAAGATTTGATTAAAAAAAGAGGTTACCATGACATGAGGAAGAAGTAAAGAAAAGAGAAACTCTTCATCACATATTTCTTGTATGATGTGATCCGATCTGCACAAAAAGAGAGCAGTGGTTGGCGCAGCCTAAACGGTAAGTCAAGGTGGGGCAGAGTGGTGATGGAGTTGGGGGTAGGACACGCTGCTAAGACTGAGCACTGCATTGTCATAAAGCACAGCCCATGAACACAGTGTCTGACACATAAGCTGCTCAGCTTGGCTGTTGATGAGGTACAGCTCTGCTGCAACCCTGAAGAGCCGCTGTTGGTGCCCACTGACTGCCCGTTCTAGGCACACCCAAAGTTCAGGATACACGGGAAGTCAGGTGTGATAGAAAGAAGACTGGACAAGAGCTTCAACTGGTCCCCACATCTGCGAACATTTTGTACAAGAGTCTGAGTTCCAGAAATCTCTCATATATAAGAAGAACAAGACTGAATCATGGAGTGTACTGAAGGTTAGTCCTCTGCCTTTCTTGGGCTCTTATAGAGTGCAGTCACAGCAAATATTGTTTAGTTACTAAATAACCCCATATATTTGGTAGGCTGTAGCTTTTAGAGTGCAGAGTAAACAGCTGACTGGTAATAATGATACTGGGTGACAGAGTAGGATTGAATGCCAGAGAGAGATGAAAGAAAGGTTATGATGCATTAGACTCCAAATACAGCCCGGTCTGGCAGCCGTCCCATGAATAGTCCCATTAACTCCCTCTAGAACCACATCCAGGAGTCAGAGAGCCAGAGATCAATAGGAATATCCAATTTCAAGTTTGTGTGCCTGTAGTAACAGAGAGCTGTCTATACTGCTCTGAAGGTCTTAAAAAAGTAAGACTTCAAGTTTGGCTCCCTTTGTGGCAACAGAAATTGCTGAGAAGGTTCCCTTTCTTTTTGACAGTCCTCTTGAAATGGTCATGCCTGTATATGTAGTTGTGGCACAGAGGGAGGAAACACCCAGGCAAATCTATCCTTATGTTCAATTTTCTCAAAAGTTTTTAGGTTCTGCTTTGGTTCTTTGTGCGTATGTGCGTATGTCGTCAACCTTAACAGCACATCTGGAACAGTGGGTGCAGACCGGTGGCTTCCAGTTTCCACATAAACCTGCTCATGCTTAGGGAATGAATCATCACATTTGGTCCCTCTGTAAGTAATGGTGCTTTCCACACCGCATTTTTGTCCTAGTAATGAGGTCCACTCTGGTTAGTGCCGTACAGGAGACAGGTTAAAAAAGTGTTGCTGGGTGACTGAAGATATGGTGACTTCCCTTTACTGCAAATATGCAGCCCATGTACAGCCATCAGCTCCCTTTAGTTTGCAGTGTGTTCTGAAAACACGATTGATAAACAATCACTGCGTGGCTTAGGTGCTGTCTTTCACTATTGTGTATTTTTAATATTGGGGTGGGGCACAATCCTCAGTCTCTTATTTTATTTGCTTTCTTTTCAATCCTACCACACACAAAAGTACATCAGGCTAATACTTCAATGATTAACTCTTCTGACTTTCATTTGAGGCGGATAAAAAGTGCTTTGAGAGTCATGTGAGGAGCAAACCTTTAAAGAGCTTTTATTTCCGTCCCATCATCTCAAATTATCTTGTTTACCCCCTGAATTCTGAGCAGGTACCATTACTGCACTCAGTTGTCCACATCACTCTTTTGAAGGGAAAATTAATTCTGAATTACTGGCCCTATAACTGCCTACTTCTTCACATCATCTGTCAGCAAAATAAGCAGACAAATGCTGGCTAAGTGGATTTCTGTTAGCTGCCATTCAAAAGGAAAGGGACAGGTGTTGAATGAAGCTTCTTTTTCCAACTGCTAGTTAACAATATATATAGGAGAAGTTTAATTGCTTGCATCCACCTGCACCCTTGTCATTTCTTGGCTTTATTGATTTTAATGAAAATATTAAGTGCACTTCAGGAGCAGCAGCTAAGTGACATGTTGATTGAAATATACAGAAAAATGTATAATGGAAGCAGGCTATTACAGTTTTAATAGAATCTGAAAGAAGTAACATCTAGAGCAGCATATTCCCCTGCTATTCTTATGCATATAGCAAGTTCTGAGCTAAGTAATTGGAAGCTGAATAAATGTTTGGTTGTTGTTAAAGAAGCCTTTTACATTAGTAACCTAATTTTTGTTGACTAAAATGACCCAGGCTTTTTGGCATATTTTATTCCATTGGGCACCCTTCAGGGTGCCACATAAACACAACAAAATATGTGTAAGAACACTATCCAAATCACGATAGTTCAGCATTGTAAACAACGACAGCTTTGTAGTGGAGACATCAACAGCAGCCTCTCTGTTTCAGTAAAAGTCTGTCTGAATGGCTCAGAGTTTGCCTGAGGCTACATTCTCCACTCTTATTTTTAGAGGACTTTGGACTTAGGGGAGCAAGCAATATAAAAGCAACCACATCAGCTGTGGTTCAGGAATACCACTCAATGAAAATTGTATTTTCAGTTCTTTGTATTCAAGTTTCTTCCTGGTTAGACTTAGTGTATCTAAAGTTGGCAAAGAGTTAAGTTACATAAAATCCTTTGACTGAAAAAAGATTCAGTGTCTTTTATGTAATAGAAGTTCCTTAAGGAACTACTCAGCTTCCTTAAGGAAGCTACTCAGCTTATTCTCACCCTTAGTTCAATGAATCTTACATGTTTTGAAATGACAAATGCCACATAGCTGCGAGTCCCAAACTAAACTATTTTACATGTTTAAAAATCCATTTCTGTTGTTCTTCATCACAATAATTATGACAATTTTCATACCTTTAGAATCCCTAGTCAGAAACTACTGCCCTTGCTGCTTGGTGCTGCACAAGCACAGATCAGAAAAATGCCGCTACTCAGAAGGGATCACAACCTAAGTACAAGACAATACAGACAAGTTAGTAGAAGACAAAGTTCTTGCAAAGTTCAGCACATAAACTCCCTGTTTTTCTGTCAAGTTCTTTTACAGGGCTTGTGGAAAAGCACAGATACAGGGAAAGATCTTGAGATGGCTTTATGGACAAGTCTCCCCAGGGCGAGGAACAGGATGATGAAAAAAGGACTCTCCTGAACACTTAATAATGCAGGAATGACCGTAATGAGTATGCTATCCTGTCTTTGCTGTTAATAAGGTTGTCTATAAGAACGGAAAAAATGTTCAGTATTGACTTCTCACAACTACTCTCCCAGACTCTGGGAAGGAATTTTCCAAGAGAGATTTTATCTAGGTATGACTCATACAATTTTTCTTTATTGAAATTGCTTAAGGACTATCTGAACACCTGCACATTTTGAATCCTCACAATGTTTCCACAGCTTAGCTACTGGAAGAAATACCTCCTTGAGTTATCTTTGAGCATATTAAAATCATTTATTGTGCCTCATTCTTGTACTGGAAGAGACATTCCCTAACAGGCCTTTCCAGATTTTGCAATTGTCTTCCATAGCTGAAAGGTCCTTTATATAAAGATCACTTTGTGTATCACTTTTACTGTCTGTTACTTTCCTGTACCGCTTTTCCAGTTCTACCATATTTCCTTCAATATGAAGAAGCTAGAACTATGGACAGCACAGAGAGTTACCAGCACAACAGAGAATTACAAAGAGGCATAAAGTTGTTTTTCATTTTTTCTCCGTGCATTTTCTTAATGACTGACTCCTAGCACTCTAGTTGCCCTTGTAAAGACTACTGAGCACTGAGTAAACATTTTCAAAAAACCGCTTTTATAAACTCAAGACTTTTATCTTCAACACTACTAATCTAATTCCTAACCTGTCTCTTAAGATTTGGAGTTCTTCTCCTGTAGACTTACCTTATTTTACATTTACCTGCACTGAATTTTATTTGCCATTGTACCCCATTACTTAGGCTTTCATCCAGTTCTTAGTAAGTAGCCCTTGTCCTTAACATCCTGGAAAGCACAGTGTTGTTGCAGTCTTTTCTAGATCACTTGCATACATGCTGATCAATACATATTGCTGTGGGATTCCACTAGTGAGTTACTTCCTACTTTTTCTTTTCAATCTTTTATTTTGTTACATATATATAGGAGTATATTTACTTTTATTCCAAGATTACCTTAGTTTCTTTGTCAGACATCAATGAGGGATTTTACGAAATGTCTTCTAGTACCAAATGATTTATCTTGTCCCTGTGTTCAGTGCCTCTTTTTCGAAATTGCAATAGATTAGTGAGACGTTATTTCCCTGTGCAGAAGCCACATTGATGCTTCTACTATACATCATGTTTAGCCATGCACCTTATAATTATTCTTTAGAATAATTGCTATTGGTCTGTCTAATATGCATATAAGGCTTGCTGGTGTGTAATTCCCAAGATGTTCCCTACAACTTCTCTAAAAAATTTTTATCATGCTGGTCACCATCTATTCCTATGACACTGTCAGACTTTTAAATGAGAGATTACATGTTGCAGTTAGTAGCTTAGCTATTTCATCCTTGAGTTCCTTTAAAGCTCTTGGGTGAATACCATCTGGTCCTGGTGATTTGTTATTGTTCATTACAAGCAAGTGGGATGTGCAAGTTGGACTGAACATTTCAATAGTGAAGATGATAGAAGGGGAATAGGTTAGGAATAATGGAAATATCTTAAAAGTAAAGATAAGTAGTTTATGGTTGACATAAAAGGCAATAGAGGAGGATTCAGTGAGATGTATATGGTTACAGAGATGATTTTAGAGAATGATCTCAGTAGGAAAACTCTGAGTAGATCTGACTGGGTAAAATTTGCCAATGGTACAGAAAAGCACACAGGAAAATAAAGATGAAATGTTAGCAGAATCTGAGCAATGAAGTGCAAAAACGTACTTAAAAGACTGTGTTTGTAAAAGCTGTGGGGAAAAATTCTGCATATGAGAGCTGATTGACCAAATTAATTTGTTATGGTTTGAGCATCAGAAACTGACCCATAGGGAGAACTGGATAGCTGAAAGGGTACCGCCTTGGTATTATAGACTGTCTGCCATTTGCTGAGGTTGACAGAAAAAGGAAAGATTGTAAAAGTGTAGGGATTGAGGCACAATAGCTTAAAATGAAGGAAGGCTGTCTGCATGCAGAGTCATACAGAATAAAGAAAACTCATGACTGTGCATGGGTGTGATCTCCAGGGAGTCAAAAAGAAAAGTTAATTGAAAGTAATGGACATTGCATTTAGTAGTGCTGACATTGTGCTTTATTTGTCAAATAAAGTACTATTATACTTAGAAATGCTTTGCAAGGGCCATTTGCTCATGCAAGTCATAAGTCTTTTGAAAAGCCGAATTACAAAAGAGGAGTTTCACCCACTTCATGTGGTTCTGGGTAACAATTTAAGCTATGTAAGAAAACTGGGAAACAGGCCCAAGACATCTATAGTGCATACTCCACCTGTTGAAAGTGACAATGGATAACGGAACTGCAACTCAGAAAAAAAGCACTGAGGATATAAGAGAGTGTCTTATTATGCTTTAAAATACAAATTACTCCTGTTATCCTTTTGGTTAGTGGTCAGTAATACGTACTCAGCCAGATTCTGACCAAAAACGTCATCTTCATTTTCTACTAAGTAAGCTTAATAATAAAATGTTCTATCCCAGTTCACAAGTAGCTATGCTTCAGTATAGAAAAAATATTATACAAGCTTGGTAGATATTGTTATTTATACTCAGTTGGCTCCCACTCATGATAAAAATCTAACTATGTGGATATAGGAAAGAAGAGGACTCTAAAAGCCATACGACAGTAAATAAGGCCATCAGGAAATGCAATGTGAACAAACAGGAAGAGGTCCCATGATTGTTCAATGCAAAACCCAAACTTGAATAAGAAAGTATGAGAAACATAGAGGGGAAATACAGGCATAAACAAGATAATTCTTGCAAATGACATGAAAAAAATACTCTCCTTTCCATACATACCAGTTTGTGGAAACATTCAAACACATACACTGTACTTGTCACATAGTCATTGGAGGGAGAATGAAGAATTTGTTTGCATGCAACTAAACCTCTTTGGAATACTGTGTGCTCTTAATTTGATTCCCACAGCTAGATTCTTCTCCTTACATAAGCAAATCTCATATAAGAGAACTCTTTAAATAAGTATGAAGCCTTAAATCTTTTCATCATATAATTTCCTAAACATCACTTTCACTTACATTGTCAGCATATTACAGGTGTTGACATCATCAGATTCTAGCTGGGTTTCCTAACAACCTTACATAGAAAAGGAAGCAAATCTGAAAGACAGAGAAATGTTTTTACTAATGACATTAATACTACTTTTGTGTGTGGAGGCTATTGTATTTGAAATAATAACGTGAGAAAGAGGGTATTCTATTTAGAATAATAGTAGCTGAATTTATAACAAGCATGACGACTTTGGAGATAGGCAGATTACTAATTTTAAAAATAATATTCATTTAGTAAATCTTGAAACTAAATCCAGTTGGTTATGTATACTAAAGACATTCAAGTTTGGATACGGTTTGGAATAAATTTTTTGTCAGTATTCAGACTGTTAGATTGATTTTTCTTCAATATTATTTGTGGAATCAACTTTTCCTTTTTCATCTTCCCTTTTGCAAAAGTTACTCTTTCTAGTGACATTTAATTCAGATAGTCAAAAAGTTTTTGCATGTCTATTGCCAAATGAGTCATAATATGTGTCCTAAAAACACAAGAAGCAACTATTAAGAAGAAAAGTATGTAATAATAAAATTTATTTAGAAATACTTACTTCAAAGGATAAATATTTCTGGCATTCTAATTGTAATGGATAGCAACAACTTTATCTTGTTTTTAATAGTGAGCATAGTATTATGAGCTGTACTGTTTTTGATTTTTAGTGACTTTACTAGTACTCAGGACTGTGGTATTTGGGTAAGATGCAAGAAAAAGAAAAAAAACAGTAAGATTTTGAAAATTCTGAAGTTTAGAAGATACTAAAGATACTAAACGAAAGGCTGAATCCCTTTCAGCACCGTCCATGCAATGACACTCTGAAAAGACTGGGTTAGGAGAAGTCGTTAAACTGATGTCACTCACACCTCTCCTTGACCAGTGATAGCCAGAATCTTCTTGTCTTCAGCAGTACATAGAGATGGAATGAAGCCTTTTACTTGCTTTTTCAGTTGTGTAAATAGAAATGGACTTTTCAAGATTTGCAAGACTTGAAGTAAGAAAGAGACTAGTAAGGTGTTTTTGGCCTATTTCCTAATTTTATATTAATATTTCTCACTAGGAGAAATCCCACTGCTGGCTGTGCCCCCAAATTTAGACACACTGTGTACAAATATGAAGATCAATGAATGTCTGTAAATTCTGTAGACTGCATTATCACCTCTAACTACTCCTGTGTGTTCTTTAACTCCTAAACTCATAATAGAAACTGCTATTTAGCCAGTTGTAATTTCATGTGATTTTTTCACTAATGAACATTTTTACAGAAGTCTTTGGAAAGTGGAAAAACAGTGTTTTTAAACATGGCTCATCCAGCTGCATTGGTTTGCCAGTTTTTTCAGTAAAATAATAGAAAATAGTAATTATACTTAACCTCTCTATTGTAAAAGATGGTGTTCTGGAGAAAAAGAAAAAAAAAAAAAGAAAAAAAAGTGTTGTCTTTTTTTTAGCCCTGAAAAGCAAAGAGTTACCAGCTTTATCTTGCAGCTTAGCTCTGGTTCACAAAAATTTGACATATACATTTTACAGTTAGGTATGCGTGAAAAAGATGGGATTTTGGGTCTATTTAATGACTCTTATCCTGTCCAATATTAATTAGTAATAAGATATGATTCTATCAGACATCTGGTGTCTAATCTACTATGCCTTAATCATTCAAGAATATATCTGTGTGCAAAAATTGTGACACTATTAAATATCATGAGTTAACAATTAACACACTGCATATTATTTTGTTCATTTCAATGAGTAACATTAGCGAAGGAAAAGTTAGTCCTAACAGCTTTTTGCTAGCTCTGGAGAAGATCAGCTACAACAAAAAAAGCACTTTCATGTGGAAAAAAATGAAACAACCCTTGAAGTGTCCAATGAATATTTCATAACACTTGCAACTTGCAGAGTGTTCTAACATGTCTCTTTGTACTCTAGTCAGCACTGGGTTAGAGAACGTCATCTTTACTCATATCAGTAAACATCAGTCACATACAAAGGACTACATTTGAAATTGAAATGTAGGCTACACTTGAACCCTATAAATTCTCTTTGCCTTTTGGAAAAACAGTAGGGAATTTCAGGGATCGACTTTCCAGAACCTGAAATGTCTTGTTAGTCTTTTTTAGGATGAAAAAGCAACAATTTAAGGAAGTTTTTTTCTCTTCTTATAATTTGCTTCCATTATAAATTAAATCAAATATTATTTATTGCACCATTCCCAGTCTATCTTGGCATTTCATAGTTTTCCTTCCTTTCCAGACTGCCTCTCTTTGATGTGTGTCCCATGTATTAAACTATCTTAAATTAAAGTAACACGTCATTAATTTAAAGAAAAGTAATGTTGTAACAAAGATATGATGGCAGTGTCTTCTAAGGAAAACATATAAATCCAGGGACGCTTAATAGAAAATTAGGAAATATAAGGTGTAGAAATGAACAACTAATGGAAGATGGGAACCTTAAATTTATCCTCCAGTCAATGGTTGTCTAATAGTACTAATACAAAGTAGCAGTTGTATCTTCAGGTTAAACTAATTTTGAAAGACAATTAAGAATAAAAATTCAATGGCTGTCTGAGTAAAAATTAATTTTAAAGAATTATAGAATTAGGAAAAATTCTTTCTTATGACTTTTGTGCAAGAAATCCACCTATTTTGAAATAGGTCTGCACAGGGGAAGTGCAGCAGATCATGCTTAAAAATGAATAGGGTCACAGAATACAAGGTCACATCAAATATAATTTCAGCTCCTCTGCATCAGAAGCCACTGCATTTCATTCAGGTGTTTCTTTTCCAAAGCAAGTACCTTGATTGTGATTAATGAGTGACTTGTATGCAGCCTAACCCTCAGCGCTGCCCGGCATCTGTGAGAGGGTAGGATATTTACATTCTCATAAAGGAAAAAACTGAACTACTCAGGCACTATTCTGTGAATTTCTGAAGTAATGATGGAAGAGCTATGATGGAGATTCAGCTGTTAGATTGATAGGTAGACACAAGTTTGGATTTTATTTGCAGTTAATTTTTTTTAATATTGTTTACATGTGAAGATGAAACCTGTCCAACAAATACTGCTAACATCAGCTAATGCAATAAGAAAAATTAGTCAAGTAGTTTAGTCTTCAATTCTGCCAAACAGATGAATTTTAAACCTCATTGTATTGAATGAAACACAGCCATGCTGTGATTTTAGTTATGGAGAAATGCTGTTGGAAATCAATAAAACAGCATGTTTTCCCCAAGACAACAGCTTTCTAGTCAATAAAACTATCAAGTTATGTGATGTAAAAATGTGGTATTTAGGTAGATTTCTTGAGAATGAAAGGCTAGTTCTTTCAGACAGAGTTTATGGATAATACTTTTCCAACTTGCTTCCCAATACAGCTTTTAATTTGATAATATTTAAAGAAAGCTGTAAATCAAGATTACAGACATTTCAGCACAAAACTACCCATCTTTTCCCCAGCAGTTTACGGTGACAAATCTTTATATAGCACTATCTGTCCTTGAGAAGATTCAGGGTGCCAGAAATCTAGCTTTCTTTATTACACAAAAGTCTTGGTTCTGAATGTGAGTTCTGTGCTCTCTTACAGAAAAAAAACTCACTTTCTGAAACTCTCCCAAATAACAATTTATTTGTATATCTGACTTGAAATCAAGGATTCTATTTCTCAACTATTTTTTTTGACTTTGAAATGTGAAATCATTTCATATCAGAAAGAACAGTATACACTAATAGTCCTCAGAGGATTGGCCTGCTCCTAAATGGGAAGCAAATACCATTACAGAGCTGGGCATCCCGAACACTATGTTTCTTTCTTGAGTTCTTTATGTGTATCAACACTGAGCATCCCGCACACTTAACCAGGCTTGTTTGTATATACACATCACAAGACAGCTGTGAAGTAAAGGGAAGAAAAGCGCTCAAGTTGATTTGCGTTTGCCAATGAAATTTAGAATTACATTGGCCCGACTAATGCCACCACTGAATGTCACTGACCGGATTGGTGCTGACTGGTGGTATAAAAAATAGGTATCTTGTAAATACAGTGTCATGCAACAAGCTATAATGATTCTTTCAGTGCTTGCTCCTCACAGAGAGAGAAAGTTGGGGGAAACAAGGACTGTTTGTGTACTGCATTGCAGTCAATCACAGTCCTGTCTATCCTATTACTGTCGTGAGAAGGAAGGCTCCTTTCCTTATGCCACTCTGCCACAATGTTCTCTTGAGTAAATGCTGCCTTCGGAGTGGGTCTGAGATTTTATATATTATGTGTTTCTACATAAACCCACTTAGATGTACGTATGCTTGCATTTATGTACACCCACTGTATACATTCACACACACGTTATGCACATGCACACCCTCTAACTATGTATAAACAACGGAGCATATGTGAAGGCAGAGCCTGTAAATCATAAATGAGACAACTGCTCATACACGGTGACAACGGCGAATGAGCTGAGCCATTAAAAGATGTAAGTCTGAGCCTGTTGAAAATGCTGGCCAGGGAAAGTAGCACATAGATTGTGCTATTCCCAGTCATGCAGGGAAAATATGAAGGAAAGAAGTGACCTTGCGCATATTGGTTCTGCCTGAGAAACTCTAAGAGTGTTGTGGGAAGAACTGAGGGAAAAAAATAAAAGATAGTTTATCTGTATGTAGCTACAGTAAGCCCAGCTGGATCAGTACAGTGGGTCCCAATCATCATCAGCGGGGCCTAGAAAGAGAGCTCTAAGAGACAAGGTTGCATTAAGAAGAAATGTGTGCTTCTTTCTAATGCAGATGGATTGTAAGGATGCTTTCATTTTTGCTCTCATGCCTTCTCAGAGCATCTCCTCCTTGCAGAGGAGGGTGGGTATTCCCCACATTCTGGGCAATACCTGGGCTGTGCTCAGCCCCACCTCTCACAAGGAACTGGATCCTCAAGTTCACAATTTTCTAGAAGTTGAGACAGGATCTAAAACTCCTGTGGAACTTTCACAGTGAACAGGCAACTGCACCAACCTTAACCCCCATGAAATCCTTTCGACTGTAAAATCATTAAGCACCTTTGACACCGCAGAAGCACAGAGCCTCAAGGTATAATTATTTGTATTGAATTTAATAAGCCCAGCAGAGGTGGGATTCAGGGAATAGAATGTTATTGTCATGGGATGTAAAGCACACATTTTAACAAAAAGATACTTGTTAACTTAAGAAGTCTGTGTAGTTTAAATACAAGTCTACTAGCTGATTGAGATGTCTCTGAGACTGCACTGGGGCAGCACTAATTTCTCGAGGTTCTCCAGCAAACTGGTACACCTTGTGAGTTCTCTGAGCATCTCGCTGTTTTCTGAACAGCTTTGCACTGAGGCTAGTGAAGATGTCAGAGCTAATCCTCTGGGAATCCAAGGTCTACTTTAGAGCTCAATTTTGAGACTTCTGTGAGTAGCTGTTTTGCTTTGCCTTTTTTCTTCCTAAACTTACTCCACTGCACTCCCTCACACAAATAACTGAATGAAAGAAAAATCACTTGGGAAGTGAAAACAGAAGGTACAGAATAATATGTGTGTGACATTCCCCATCAAAAGGCATACTGAAGGAGATACAGATAACACTTTGTGTTCATCTTGTAATGTTTCAGGTAGCCGAGTGCGTTGGCTGCTAGTGCTTAGCATGTTGGGTTAAATAAAAATGTACTACCTTGTTTTTTCCAAAGCTATCCTTTCCATCTCTGCTCAAATATAATCCTTCTCTAATGAATCTATAAAGATAATAATCCCAGAAACTTTTTTCCTGAACAACTGCAATTCGAATTCCTTCAAGAGTATTTCTTGCTGAAACAGCAAGCTATTCTATTTCTGGTACATGTATTTTTTCTGGTAACATATCATATGTTATACATAGTGACTTCATTGCTTTTACTCTTTCTTCATTTAATGGGGTACACAGAGGTAGCTGGGGAGAGAATCATCTTCACCATTGAATCCCCAAGAACAGTTCTGTTGATGACAGGCCACACCCACTACATTTGTGCTCTTTCTCCCAAAAATAAATGGCCTCTGTCATACTAATAGAGGTAAAAATATTTTCAGAGCAGAAATGAAAGAAGCCATTGAAAGAAGCCATGACTTTAAATTTGTATATGCAGGAACAAATGTAGATCAGAAGGAGCCGAGGAATGGGTTTTTTTCAGAGCAGAAGAATATTTGAGTATTTGCTATTCAGGTCAGGCTTCAGAAAAGGGGAGCAATCCATATAATCCATGAAATATAAAACGTATTAGGAAGGCTTGCATTGTGATTGTCAATGATATATGAGATCTAGGTCTTTTCCTTTAGCAGTTCCTGTGTCAGCTTTCTCTGGTCTGCTTGTGAAATCCACCCTCTTACAGTCATGTCAGAACTTGTGAGAAATCAAAACAGACCCCGTTACTTGGTTTAAAAAGTATCAGGTGCTTCTTAAGGAAGATGATGAGCCTTCAGAGAGCATCACATATGACTATAGGAACTAATAAGAAAGATGTTCCTTTGATAGCACTGACAGACAGGAAGAACACAAATGTGTAAACCTCAACATTTGGATTCTGATTTTACACATTTGTTCTCTCTGCCTAGAAGCTGAAAACAAGCAAACTCAATTTTATGTGTTGTTACAGTACAACAGAGAAATGTTATTTTTAGTGACTCTTGTTCCCCCTAACATGCTTTAGCTGTAACTTCTCCATTTCTGTGGTGAAATAGACTCTGGTGGACCTGCAAGATTTGGTCTTGGCAGAGATTACAGCTCACAGAACGGGGTAAATGCATGAAGCAGTTTTGGAGAGCATGAATGATGACTTGTCGTATTGTCTCCACCAGCTAACCTGATTGTTGTAGTGTTGGCTAGGTGGCTTGTAAAGGGTAATTCCAGCAGAAACTGTCTTAATCACCTAGTTTCTACTTGTTTGACAGTTTTCTGCTTCCCTGAATAAGCTTTTCTCGTCACCCTCAGAATCTAGTGTGAATTAACACTCACTGATGGCCAGTATTTCAAATTTCAGATATATCTGTTCAACTCTTTCTACCATTGCGCAAACACTTTGTAGTATTATCCTGACATTTCACTTGATATGTCCTAAAATTTCATTTACTTTTCTCATGATTCAAAGAAACATTCTTTTTTTTTTTTTTTCTTTTTTTTAGTTGATACAGCTAACAGAAACTTTATACAGCTTCAATGCCTTTTCTACTTTTCACATCACCCCACCAGTGAGTGGACTGGATTGGCAGGGGACACAGCCAGAACAGCTGACGCCAATTGACTAAAGGCATATTCCAGACCATAGGAAGAAGGAAGAGTGGAATGTTCAGAGTTACGGCAAGTAGCTGTTCTTCTTCCCAAGTAACCATTACGTGTAATGGAGCCCTGCTTTCCCGGAGATGGCTGAACACCTGCTTGCCCATGGGAAGCAGTGAACGAATTCCTTGTTTTGCTTTCTTGCATGTGTGCTATGCAAGCCTATGTATGCTTGCTTGCATAGGCTTTTACTTTACAAACTAAACTGCCCTTATCTCAACCTATGATTTTTCTCACCGTTACCCTTCTGATTTCCCCCCTCATCCCATGGCAGGAGTGAGCAAACAGCTGCGTGGTGCTTAGTTGTTGGCTGGGGTTAGACCACGACACCAGACTGTGTTCAAAACCTGTGGGGACCACATTTTAGAAGAGATAGATGACCTCAATCCTGGAAGAAGGAAATATTTTAGATAGCAGAAAACTTACCAACAACAAACTTTCTTAAATTATGAGTGCTTTTTTCCTACTGTTAATCATTGTAACAAAGTTTTATAGTACAGTACACTATAATAGAGTACCTTACTGTACTATAGGCTGCTTTATATTATCCTGCAGGTTCAGTGGTGAGGACACAGAGTCCCACCATGAGACTCGCATGCAGCAGAGCCCTCAGTGTGTCTGCTGGGGAGTCAGGGTGGGCACGCAGGGATTCCACAAGGCACAGCAGCAGCACTGCTGGCTCCAACACAGAGGCTGTGTAAGTGAATGACTGAACTCCAGAGGATTATCCCCCACTGAAATTGAATATAAGGGGTTAAGAGCCTTTCCATCTTCTTTAGTTCTGTAAAATCAGCCTTTAATTTGAGAACTCGCTGTTCCATCCTTTATTCTTCAACACACTCCTATTTTTAATCTTTTACCACGTGATGCAGCATATTGTCCAGCTGCCACTTAGCAAGATTGTTGAACTTCTTTCATATGTGGTCTGTGCTGGATGATGCAGCTCACATTTCTTTAGCAGCAAAGGAAAAAAAGAAACCTTGAGTGATTCACAATGACCTGAGGGTCCTGTGTATAGTATAAATACTAGCAAGGACAAGTTTCTTCATTATATAAAACTGGAATAAAGTTCTTCCTAGTAGATTGCAGGAGGCTGAAAGGAACCAGAATGCATTAGGCTTGACATTACAAGGGCTTTGTGAGAGAATACTTCAAGTCATCTAGGAATGGTGTCTCTCAACTGGAGAGCTGCCCTTGTATTGCATTTCCTGTTCCCTGTTGTCATTTGCTGTGCACATATGATAGGGAAACAATAACACTGCTTATGCACACCACACTCATTTGTCCAAGCTACTGTATCCTGTTCATATTTTTCATATACATGTATCCACACTATATATTTTTATTATGTACATTTACATAGACCATAGTTATACGGAGAAGCATGCCAGGCTGTGCATAAGAGCTTTCCCTGTTGTCCTCTGTCCACAGCACTTTGTAGAAAGGAGAAAGAAATGTATATATGTATGTGTGTGCTCATGTGCTCTAATACACATGTATGCTCAATACTGGTATTAAATCAAGGAAAAGATTTTTAGGGTCACACTTTTGCCTTCTTGTTTGCAATAATATGGAAAAAGTAACTGTAAAATTAATTTGCAAGAAACAGTGTCTTGAAAAATCTTTCTTACACATACTTTTGCTGCACTAAAGTCCTCCTTTTTGGGTAGTAAATTTTTTAACTTTTGTAAGAGTCAGAGGGGGAAGAAGACTTCTGCAACATTTTAAAAAGGAGAAAGAAGTTAAGGAAACCAGTTTGCTTTTGCTTCCAGTTTCACTGAAATAGACCCCCCACAAATATTCCTGGAAGTTACTAATATTGACATGCAAGTATTTTAATATGTAAAAAAACCGCATCTTAAAATTTTCCGCCAGCTCTTTTTAGAGCAAAAGGTGAAACAGTCTTTCTCCACAATAAAATCTAGTCCTGTCTCCTTTTAACCTGTGCCTTCTTTTTTGTTGACTTATTCCCTGGGAGTAAGTACCTAAAGGCTTTATCTGAAGCCTATTCAAATAAATGGGAGCCCTTCCACTGCCTTACGTGTACTTTGCACCAGACCGTATGTTTGGTAGTGTTTACAGGAAGACCTGAGAGTCACCTAAAATGAAAACAAACCATTCCCTATGTAGGGAACCCCCTGTAGAGATGTACAGACAAAGGACTGGTAAATTCAGCTTTGTTCTTTTGAATTCATAAGAAAACCTCCAGAATAAGTGTATTAAACAATAGCTTCACCATGAAGGGTTCTAGGTGACTCAGAACACAAGAGCAAATTAGAAAATAAACATTGTTATTTGTGAGTTGTTTGTCATTCATAATCAAAGGAAAGCACATCGTAGTCTGAGAGTCCTTTAGTTTCCTGAACAATTGAAAACAGTGGACACTGCAATAATTGTCTGCAGTAAGTGGCATTAATCACTTAGAATATCAAAACATTAGGTGCTACTTTTCTTGCCCTGGAAGGCCAATCATTCAGTATTAACAGAACAGCCTCTGGGCGTTGAACACTTAGGATTTCAGAGAAATGTTAAAGAATTTCTTTATCTGTTCTCAGACGTCCATCAGATATATGCAATGCATAGGGCTGAAACCTTATTAAGTGTATTCTCTCCTGGTATGTCAATATTTGTTCATTCCAGTGATTGCCACCAATATCTTAAGAAATTGAGACTAAAGTTTCCTACCCAAACTGATGAAAAGGGATGTAAATAGCACATAAAAGAGGATAAAGTATTGAATTGATCTGAGGTTGTTTTAGCAATAAAGTTGCTAGGATGTCATTTCTGGGTGAAATCGTGGACCAGAAAGAGAACCTGTGTCCTAAAACTCATGGGCATCACCATCCAAGTGTTCCTTTACACACAAGAACCTCTTACATGATCTGACTTGGCCCCAAAGTCTTTGTGCTGCTCAGGGATGTCTGCGACTCCCTCCTTCTCTGCTTCTGCACTCACACTGTGCTTGCTTGGATTTACTCAAGAAAGTTTGCCACCAAATGTTAATCTTTGTTTCCATTCTTGCCCGCTGAAAAGTATATTCCATTTAGATACCTTTGTTCTGTAAATGTTGTCATGAATGCCATTTTTGGAAAAGTTTTGCAGAATATTTTGATACTATAGGTAATATTATGTTGTTTTCACCATGTATCTTTGGGTACTTTTTCCTCTTGACAAGTGGTTGTAAAAGGCCAAATTCCAATCTGTTGCATGGGCTAAGTCTTTGCTATAAATTCTGATTAGCTGGATGATGTTAAAAAAAGTTGTCCTCAAAGGGGAAAGAAAAGCAGGATAAATAGGATTTTTTAAGCAGGCAACAAAAGCAGGAAAAAAAGTAGTTCTTGCCATTTTGAATATGTGTTGTTTGTTTGTTTTAGATTTGTTGTTCAGTTTAAAAGCATATCAGATACACGCATGACTGTGACTTGCTATTATCACTCTAATCTTCTCCCTTGTGATTTTTGCTAGTCAGAAGATCTTTGGAGAGACATATTAAAGCCCATTTGTGTCTATTAGAATTTGAAATTCATCTTTTCTATCGTCTCTGTGGGTTTCGTTGTTTCTGTTGAAAAGATTGAGCATTCTATCTAAAGCTTGGTACAGGATTCTCTATTTATTTGTGCTCTAATGGGGTTGCAGAAAGGATAGAATTGTTTATTTAGTTTCTTCCATAAGGAAAGGGTATTTTATTATCATTTTGTAGTGCAGTTTCCCGTAGTGCTCCATTGAGCCAAGTATTGCTAGCACACATAATTAAAAAGGCAGCCCTTGCTACAAAGAGCTTGCAAACAAACAGGTACAAGCAGAAGTGACATAGCAGAGGAGCTGGGCAGAATAAGGTAAGGATGGAACCGTTCCTTTGGGCAAAATAACCAGAAGTCATTGGAGAATCTTGCTCTGACTGCTAGCAAACTTTTATTGTCTACTAGTGCTCTAATGGTAGGATCCAATTGCAGGAGTGATCTGAGTGAAAAAGACTATGGCAATGACTTTATGAAGAGTGGAAGTTATGTGTTTTTGCTCCGCATATGTTTAGCAGATATGTTTATGACAATTCCAATAAACATGCAGTTCTGATTTTTCTTTATGGTGAGAGGAACTCTTGGAAAAGTTTTGACAATTCAGTGTTTTATTGTTTGACATGTTTCAGCTGTGCCTGGAAAGCACTGGAATACCCTTGTCGACCCATCTAACCCACAGGTGTGTACTAGCTGCTCATTACTGTTAGTATAATTTGATCTCTTGCTTGGATCAGCCAGCATAAATTAGTTTGAAATCCATAATACATGTCTATTTCTGAGTACACATGCAGAATGAAACTAGTGGAGAGGATTAACAGGAAATCCTCTCTTTCTAAAACAGAAGAAATTGTGATGATTCTGGGTGTGTTTGCTAATTGCTACAGGTTGATCCTAGCCCACAAGCATCAATGCAGTCTTTCTGTCAGCCTCAGCCTTTCCATACTTGACTGCTGATGCGCTGTGTTTATATTGTTGTATATGTTTTGCTGTTTCTGTATAAGAAGCCTTTTCCCCTCTTTCAACAAGATAAGTTGCTATGGAAGCAACAGAGTTACTGAGATGGGTACAACGCACAGATTCTCATGACAACAGTAGAAAATTAATTTCTAACACATAGTCTGAATCACAGAAGAGAGTTTGTGGGAGGGTTACAGTCAGAAGGAAACATGTATGTACTACAGGGATGTATTTTCTGTTTTTTTGCCAAGCATAAAAGATATATGTATGAAAATATTTCTTTAGTACTTTGTAGCAGCTTAGTCTGTGTCTCTTCTGGTTCCAGTAGTTTTCTGACTATAGAAGCTTGAATGCTCTAAAGACATGAAAGAGTAGATTCAGCTGGTTACCATTTATTGTGAGGAAAAATGTGTGCTCTCTGGATCCTGTGGGTTTTGTATCCTGTAGTCCAGTCATTCCATATATTTACTTATTCTTGTTTTCTTCCCCATGGTATGTGTATGTTTTAGCTTTTCTCCCAGATGTCCTGTCTCAAAGAAATAAACATAATGCTATTATGTCTGTAGAAGAAAATAGAACTCTCTGAAACTTGTCAGATGAGTACAGGACACCCAGACAACACAGTGTGAATCTCTTAATAAATACACACACATATGCCCCCCCAACTTGAGGCAGCCTGCTGACACAGGTTGTCTCTGGGTCCAAAAATGCTTCCACATTTTTGGAACATTGTTTTCTCTGCTCTGATTGACTTATCCCATAAGGAGTTGCCCCTTGTTTCCCCTTTAAAAAAATGCTCTGAGAAGATTAAATATCCTTAAATATCCTGTTGGAGTCAAGGGTGTGGCTCTTGTGTGGTGACTTCTAATTGTTCAAAACAAGTGCAAAAGCAATGAAAAACCAGTCAGATCAGAAATATTGCATTTTACCCCTGCTTTGCTTGCCACATAAACTGATTCAGAAGACCTGTAAAATATCTTCAGATTTCAGGTTGAAGTGTAATTAAAGTTTTGTTTAAATACTGCTAAATACTAAATAATTAGAACACTTGTAGGAAAAAAGAGTTCAGCGTAGCCAAGGCACCTCTAAAAGCTGTGTCATGTATTAAGAAAGGGTAGTGATCCATGGGCAGTAAGGGAGGAGGTGAGACCTTCTATTCTCTCACTGCTTCAGTGCAAATTGTTTACCTCATTTCTTGCTTCTGGTGAAGCAAAGACTGTGATACTGGAGTATGAATACATTGGCACAAGAGTGATATGATTTGTTGGAGGGCAAAGTCACAGAGTTAAATGCATTAGACACGAGTTATAAAGATTTATTTTTAGTTGATGTTAAATTTCAACAGACTTACTACTATGCTGCAGGGTACCGTTTAAAAGTTTTTCTGCGTATACAAATTTTAGAATTGCAGGACAGGGATACCTGTTTCCTCTATATAAAAAGAGTTCATAATAATGGTCTAGATCTCTTTAAAGTGTAGTTGTTAGTGTGATTGAAAAGCAGGAGTGAGATGTATACTGCTGACCTTTGAAGCTGGAGCATAATTAGGTATTTGAAGAAGACCTGAAAGAAGAAAGTGATTATTCTTTATAAGAATATTCACTTTTATTATAAGTGATTAAGTCTTGAGAGATTACATTTTACTTGGTAAATCCAGAAATGCCTCCAATCTCCTGGGTCTGGGTGTGCACCCATGCTGATGGCAACTGTGTATAAAGATGACGTATGAATGAAAAATGAAGAAAAACCTCTTCTGGTTTATTTCTGTTCTAAATTAACTGCGACAACTCAGTAACATGACCTTATGTGTCATCAAGAAAAATTCTGTGAAATTACCTTTGTTATGTGCAGTGATGGATGAGGGAAATAACTAAGCAGAAAAGAACAATGTATAATTGAATATATGTGGGATAGAATTGAAATGACATAAATACAAATAATTATATATAAAAAATATGGCAATAATTATGGTAATAATATATTAGCATAAATTGTTGCAAACTCAACAAGTCAAATCAACATAATTTTTTTTTTGCATGAATAATCATCTCGTGGAATTCATTGACACATGTTACAATTGAGAAAAGAGTGGGCAGAGAAAAGAAGCAATATAGAAGTTTTACATTTAATATTGACTCCTTTCCTTTACAAAGACCAATGTTTAGTTCTGATTTTTGGTTTACCCAATAATGCTATACCAATTGATAACTCTGAAAAAACTATTAGAGATTTTTTTGGGGTTTAAAAGGAAAAACTTATTAGCAGTAAAAAAAAAAAAAAGTAATCTTTTAGCTTATTTTGAAATTGATGTTTTAGAGAAGTAAAAGTGTGGAATGATGACATAACTCAGCCTGAAAAATCCTATGGATTATGAATGACCTATAAAGCGATAAAATAGCAGGTTCAAAATATAGGAAGTGTTAAAATTACATGCTGTTTCAACTCTTTTTTGGTCACAAACCTATTATTTGCACATTCTCTAGGTTGGTTGCTTGTCTCAAGCTAGGTAATCTTTATGGATAATATTTCTTTTGGAATGCTCTTTATTGCCTCTAACTAGAAGAATTACAAGAACATGAACAACTTCAAAAATTCCTGCATTAACCCTTGCTAAATTTGTGTAAAAATATCCAAACCTGATCATCAACAAAAAAGTTTTGAAACTACTCACATTCTAATTTTTAAAGGGGTTTGCTACAAATCTGTACAGAAGCCCCCTCAAAATTTCTTGTAAATATCCATTCAACATTTTAGAAAAATAATCAGGTTTTGAATTTTTAATGAACATTTAGATTTTAGGTAACCTTTGGAATCTGAGGCCTCCTCAAGGGGCCCGTCTTCTTCCTAAGAGGAAATTACAGTCAAGATACACTGAAGAATCTGAGATTCTTAGACAAAGGAATCCCACTAAGGAAACAGAAACTGTACATTGCAATATATACAACCAACTGCAGCTTAAGGAGGAACTGGAATGAATGTGGTGGCTGCCTTCATAAAACAAGGCAGACTAAAGCCTGTACAGCAACTATTAGGATCTTCTACTATTCTAATACAACTTTTTATGTCTCTTCTCTCCTGAATGAGAAATATAACAGCTGCCAACGCTTTCAAATACAGTGCAATGGATAAAGAGTCATTTGGGATATGGAAACCTTAAAAAGTACAGAATTCTTCTTACTGGTTTCTAACTTTTGGTAAAAATATTCTTAGAACTGACATTTTTCGTGAACATTGCTATCTGTGTTTAGCATGTATCCATTTGGAATTTTATTTACAGAACTCAGGTTAATTCAATTATATTATGAAAACATTGTGGAGGTCTATGTTTGGAGAATTTAGTGTGTGAGAAGCACTTGAAGTCAGTTGCCAGCACTTCTGAGGACTTTAACTTCTGATGTTACTTTTCAGACAAGAGTGGTTTTGTATATGTATTCTGCTCACTTTGGCTGTATAACTGAAAGCCAAGTGGAAGTAGCAGTTTCGTTTTGATTTCCTTTTCCCTTTGTCAGATTTGATTACATTGCTTTTTCACTGTTTTCAAATCAAAACTTGACCACTTCACACACCTATTAACAACAGTATGCAACTCTAATACTTTGCTCTCTGCCCACCATAAAGTGCTTCCCTACCCTGGTGAGAGAAGCTTTATAAAATGTGCAGAGAAGTTGATTCCTTGATTGCAACAAACTTTCAAGTCCAAGTTTTTTAGCTCAGGGAGTCGAACACCATAACAAAAATGAAAGCAGCATGCATTGATCACCAAGCAGTCTGCTACCTGCTGCAGGGTAAAACTTCAGAGCTCTTAACCTTATCCTCCTCTTCATCAGTTGTCCATCCGTGCCTTATAACTCTCCAGTAAGACATTATCATCATAGACTCTGAATGGCACACCATCTTACAACCCCTAACTCTAGATACTGTACTAGGATACAATTATTTGGTCTCTAGTAATGACTTCAGAAGTCCTCATACATGTTTTCGAGAAATATTAAATAGAACAAATAGATGTTAAATATTCTGAAGAAAGAACACCTGAAAAAATGCTGGGAACATGCCAAGCCTGGACAAACACTCCTCCTGAAGTACCAGTTGCACAAAGCTCATTGCTAGGCTATGAGATACAACGTAACATAGGACTATTTATTTTTAGAAAGATGGAGATAGCAATCTTTAGATTTCTTAAGCAGAAATTGTGAAGACAAAGGAAACATAATGAATTCTAGAGGTTGCAGAAGAAGCTGATGCGAGGGAAGTCTTTAGCTCTGAATATTGAAGGTGGCCCTTTTTTCTGGCTATACTCTTCTTGTTCTCGAACAGAGCAGCTTTCCTGTCTTCACTGTTTCTCAGATATCACAGTTTTTCCATATCCACCTTTTTGCATAATTAATCTCAGGTGCAGATTCAGCAATCAGGTTGGTAAAAGTATCACACGGCTGTTTTTCAAGGACGTCTTTATCGATAGGGAGAGGAATTCACCCCTGCCCTGCCCCCCTGATGCATTTTGAATGCTAGCTGGTAAACGTACCGAACTTCATCTGATCCCTGTCAGTTTGCCTTGGATCCCATGTGGAACCACTAGCATTGTGCTGAATGCATTCAGCAGCAGCAAGTGTATTCAAACCATTTTACCTGAGGCATGTACTGCCCAGGAGCTGCGTGAGAGCAGGGCATGGTACAGCCCAGCTTTCTGTGCCGCTGCAGTCAGGCGGCCATCTTGCCTGTGTGGGGCTGCCACTCGATAGCAAGACGAAATGGCTAGTGGTTCTACAGTGTTTGAAAAAGTCAGACAGAATATCTGGCATTCCTCTAATCAATATTTCCTCTCTCAACCAGTAAAAGGATGGGCTGTTTTGCATTGGCAGATATCATGATGTGTGGCAGGCTGTAAAAGAAATTTGACAATAACTTCGGAGTGGAATGGTCAAACATGCTCTTGGCATTCCTAGCTTTGCCTGTGCAATCATGGACAAGAGCATTTAAGCACAAATACTAAAAAATTATTGATAAATAGAATTTGATTTGTTTTGGGAGAGTATTCTGAGCTCTGTCTTTTTAAATTTCAGGTATTTCTTTCCTATAAATCCTCTTTTTCTTCTGACTCCTCCATCCTCCTTGTGATCTGTAACAATTTCTATTATTATGCCTCCATCTTACTGCACCAGGGCCCTTCAACTGTGTCATCGGTGGGTCCACACCGAAGATCTGTGATTTGCCTAAATGCTAAACTATGTAGAAGTAGAAATTATTCCTAGTTTGCTGCCTCTTTATGAGATGTCACTGTGAGAGAGTTGTCATGAAAAATTTGAGCTGGATTCTTGGTTCAAAGCCTGGAGAAGAGGACAAAGACCTTTTTGTTTGAAACCTGCCTCTGTGCTTTAAAGGTGTGCATGCGACTGAGAGATGGCAAGATGGGCTGCAGCATCTGTAAGACACTCCATGTAAAAAGCAATATACAAATATTAAAAGCAATAAGGGAAGAGCAATGAAAGGTTACAAGGCCTGAACATTATGGAGAGAAGGATTGGTTGGTTTTTGATGAAGGAACCAGACAAATTAATTGTAGTAGAGAAAAAGAAAGATGAAGGCAAAGCTGAGATGGATGTTGGGGTCACAAATTCAATGAAGAACACGAGCTCTCAGATAGCAGAGAAGCCAGTGTAAATAAAAAGGAAAGCTTTTTCATTATTTAATCAGAGCCCCTATGACTTGACCAGGCTGTGCATATCATGTGCAAGTCCTCATGACCCTCGTAGTAGAACATGACTTGCTGGTGGTGTCTGGTCAGACTCTGAGAAATGTGCTAGTGCCTCACTGGGTGTAAAGTATGAGCGTAACTTCCCAGTGTCTTTAAGTACTTAATCTGTAGCCTGTTTGTGAGTCCAAATATTAGGTGGCCTTTTTTTCACTTGTGCCAGTCACAAACCTTTCTGTATTATTTGTCTGCATAGTTTCGCATAACTATGACTTCATCCTTGGCAGAAACACAGGTTCTGCTGGGAATATCCCACTTAAGTTTTTATGAAATCTGCTTAGCAGTACAAAAATGCATGGTGTATTCCGTAGACTGAAGGAAGCTCTAATTTTTTTAAATTAATGAAAGAGTCTTTAGATCTCTCCAGAAAATAGAAATAGAAAATACAGGAGTATCTGACATATTTTGTTTCCACTAGTTTGATTATACACTGCTTATCATGTCTATTTGCCTACAAACTTGTTGAGATAATGGCAATCATGCCATCCCATTGGCTGTTTCCTGTGAACCAAAGCATACTGCCAGTTTTCTTTCATTCTTTTCTCTAATAGAGTGGAAACAAGGCAAGGTAAAACACTTAAGACAGACTCTCAGTGTTGACTGTTCATTTTCAAGTGGATTCTTACCCCAGACATAGAAGCATTTTTCTATTTTTATTAGAGCAAAATCCTAAATCAAAGTTTGCATCTTCCTTCTCAAGCCTTGTGCTCTTTTTAAGCAAATGGACGTGTTTTGACAAAAAATGTTCCTTCTCTACCTCATGTTATTTCCCTCTTCAGGTCTTTACTTCCTACCTACTTGGAACTTTGCCTTCCTAATAACGTTGTGCTCCCCAGTTACAGTGGAACTACTAAACTACCATACTGATTTAGTTGTGAATGTATATTTTGTACATTTTGTTAACGACCGTGAAAACCAAAAGAAAAACCCAATCTTTTTGTACCACTTTGTTTTGTGGGAAAAAAAGCATACAAAAGACTGTAAGGATTATGACCTCCTCTGTAGCTGTTAGATGCTTTTGTAACTTGCCTTAAGTGGCCATTTATTTCACAAGAACACCTATAAGGTGCTGAGTAACTAAGGATTCGAAACCAGACATACCTAGTTATAATAGTTCCATCTAGCCCAGTATCTTACATCTGGAAATGGTCACTAGCACATATTTTTGGGAAAAAATGTAAGAACAAGACAAAGACATGGTTGACTGGCTTGTTTGGGCCTTTGTCTTTTATGTACCTAGATTTTTTTCTTACAATTTTTATCAAATGCTTAAAAATATTGGTATCTCCATTCTATGACAGTAAGTTCCACAAATTAACTTCATGTGATAAAGTATTTCCTTGGCTCAGTTTTAGGCTGCCACTTGCTGATCTCACAGAAGGCCTACAGGTTGTAAACTACAGGAAAAACAAGGAAACGCAGTTTTAAGTAACATTGTTTTCAGTCTTATTCATGAATCTATATATTGCTATCACATCTCTCAATTGTAATTTTTCCCAGTTATTTAAACTTCCTTTCCGCCAGGCCATTTTTCTTGCTTTTATCTTTTCCAGTGCTTCTATATTCAGTCAGTCTGTCCATTTGCCTGCCCTCCTTTTAACATGGTAGTGTTAAAAGTGCTCTTTGTCCTGTCTGGTATGATTGTTGTCAGTGCATCAAACCTCCTCTGATGACATGACTAACCACAAGTCCCCAGGATTTCCTACTTTCTTGCTCCCACTGTTTCTCAGTGCCCTAGTTCTGTTACTGGAATTGACCATACTAAGTGGGTTTTGTTCCTCCTTTGTCCATTAAAATACAGTTTGCATCCACAACACAAGGGTTCAATTGATTAATGGTGAAGCTGAGTAAAGGGGTGTTATTTTATACCCATGGTAATGAATTGATATAAATTATTACCCTATTCCATGTGTTTCATTTTTATTTTCTTAAAGAAAACATGATTTTAAGTTCCATATTTTCATTTTCAGGCCATTTTTCATATCCAATAGATATATTTATACATTTAAAAAAAATTGTATATGGAAATGTACTGTTAGGATGAAGAAAGGAGTTTAATGTATATATGCAAATACATAAAATCTGTGGGACTGTAATTTTGACTGTATTATAACCAAATTCAGTCAAAATCAATTGTACTGAATAATGTTTTTTAAAAAATTCTCATGCTTTACACAAGTTGACCTTTCAGTTCCCGTTGTGCCAAAACTGTCGCTTTCATTGTAGTTCCTATTAAGAAAATATATAGCTTTCTGCTCTCGTTCTAGTTCTCAAACACCAAAATAAAGTTCCAAAGTCACTCTGCTTTTGAAGGATTAAGCAATGATTGAGTCTGTCATTCCTGCCTCTGATGTTCAAGATCCAATGCGCCTGTGGGTGCTGACTCTCCTGCTTAGAAATGACCCCTCACCATAGGAGAAGTGACAGCGAGGCAGCCATCAGTTCTGTTCCACAGTTCTGTTCTGTGAAGCCAGAGCTAGCAAAACTCCTGCAATGTTAGAAGCACATCACAAGGATAAATACACAGGAGGACAGAAAACAAAGAAAATGCAGAAGTGCACAGTAGAAAAAAGAAGAAAATTTTCAAAAGTAGGATTTTTCTCAACCCCTTCACCAGAAAATACAAGTTGCTACCAGGTGGAATGTAGACCAATATGTAAATATTGACATGGATATGGTATGGTTTATTCAAGATACATAGATATTGCTGATATTGCTGCACACTGCTCTTTTGGGTGGAAATTTCAGTAACCTTCTATTCCACTTGAATTTTATCCCCTTTCTAGATATGAAATTAATTGCACTTATTCCATCACACATCTTAGGCTCAGCCAGAATGATATCCAGAAGGCTGCTTTTAGGGAAACTTTCTTCACTTCATGTTCAGAGCAGACTTTTCCGTCTTTTTATTGCACTGTGTTCTGATACATGTTACATTTGCTGAAACATCACCTTCTGCTGCACAGGGAAAGGCAAGCAAAATACTCAAAACACTTGATCTGGTCTGTAATTATGCCACAATCCTGTTATGTAATTCTGACTGCGGAAATGTCCTGTATTTTAAATAAAAATGTGGTCTGTATTTTGTCATGTACCTGTGGCTGCTCATAAAGCTGATACAGCCCTTGAGATTTCTCTTCCCAGCCCTCAAGTCTCCAAAGAACGTATGTCTCCACATTTTCTGATGCTAATGCATTGCACATGCTTAAAAATGGACATAGGAACCACATGTTGGGTCTTCAAATGTCAAGATGAAGATAATGAATCTCAGTACCTTTTCACACAATGGAACGGAATATTACTAGTTTCTTTCTGTCTCTGAAGCTTTGACTGCCCCCCAACAAAAAAATGAAGTTAAAAATTGAAGTTTCCTTTCCAGTGTCAACAGTGTGCTTTCCAAAGCAAACTGAAATAAGTGCAAATGCATAGTGAAGTCAGGTACACGTTGATGTGTTGAAGATAACATTAGAAAAAATATTTCCTGCATTTTTTTCTTTCATATGTCTTTTGCACTAGGACCTTGTGAGTCCTAAGGCTTCAGGTTTCTTTTTGAACACTGTATTTATCCTTTCCTACAATGGTGACTATTTTAAGAAAGTGCTTTAAATTATTTTTTTATTCTACTTTTCTCTACTGTTTCTTTATTTGTAGCTGTGTAAATTGGACTATTATCCAATCACCTTGCTCTACCATAGCCAGCTTTCATCTAAAAATTTCCAAGTGGTTTCTGAATAGTCATCCATACAAACCTGCCAAATTCTTGCCAGGTAGGTAGGTTGTTCTAGATGTCAGTATAACACCCATTTTTTTCAGCTGAAAATCCTTACAATCTTGACTCAGAAATTGTTCCAGTAAAAATGCATGCATTTCCTCAAGAGTAACATGTTTTCTTATGGTTGGTTTGAAAGGAGTTTATAAAGGGATACTGATACATATAATAACTCGATTACTGTATACAAACACATAACCTCATAATCTCTGGCTGTAAATTACATGCACATATTTGAAAATGTGTAATTTAGTAGGTAACCAGAGATCAACTGAAAAGCCAAGAACATAGTGTTGGAGAAATAACTTGGAGGCCTTTACTGTGCTATCACTATAGATTATGTTGACTAACCTGCAACAATTTTTCCTCCCTCCTTCTTACTCTATAATCTAGAGTTTCCTGAGGCCTGGAAAGTTTGTCATGATGTGATCAGACTTTTCTCTGACTAAAAAAATCTAAGAAACAAATTAGTAAAGTACAAATTTGATCTGAGTCCAGCGAATCAATCCAAGTATGTCCCGAAATTCGCGTTTTTTCTGAAAAGTATACAGCTTTTTTTACACTAGAATTCTTGTATTAGAGTATACTAGAATTCTTTCATCTTGGCAAGATTTAGCACTGTTTCATTCTTAACTAACTTTTATAAGTTACTCTTCATCTGCTAAACACTGAATCTTCCAAACATGATAGTTTTGCCATGAAGAGACAGATGGATAAGGGTCAAGAAAATCAGTTTCCTATTCATCATCCATATACAGTTTGAGTAAAATATAATCTACAAATTGTAGGCTTAAAAGGTTCCCTTGATTCTGATGGTTGGATATAGATTCCTATAGGTAAAATAGGTAATACTTCTAAGATTTCTGTGGGAACTGAAAATGAAAGAAACTTTGAAACTGTGACAACTAATTAAAATCAAATGGCTGAAAACATGATTCAGGAACTGCCAATCTACACAGAGAAATTCTCTCAATGTCCCTGAACTTGTTGCTGGATTTTGGTTAATTCTATAATTCAGCTATATTTTTCATAATATTATTATATTCATACTTCATGCAAAATTTTATTCTCCTTAATACTTTATTGTAGATTTTATTTAAACTCTTTTAAAATTCTCCCAAATAAGATAAAATTATTTATCAAAACAATAATTAAAAAATATATTCCATTAATTGGATTTTGTTTATTTGAAATAAGACTGTATCAGATTTGTGCCACGACATGGGACAAAGGTTCACTGACTGTAACTGGGCCTTGGACAAAAGATTTTGGAACTATAAATCTGTGAGAAACTTATTGCCAATGATACCTTCTGTATTTGTCTTTGGGAAATTGGGGAAATGCAAATCAAATAATTATTTATAAAAAGAAATATTGGAGCAGAATCCATGAGATCTGCTTTTGTCTATCATAGAATCATAGAACCATTTCCTTGGAAGGGACCTTCAAGATCACCTAGTCCAACCATCAACCTAACTCTGACAAAAAAAAATAAAAAAATAAAAAAAAAAATCACTAAACCATGTCCCCCAGCACCATGTCAACCGTCTTTTGAACACCTCCAGGGATAGTGCCTCAACCACTTCCCTGGGCAGCCCATTCCAATGCTTAATAACCCTTTCAGTGTAAAAATTTTTCCTAATATCCAGCCTGAACCTCCCCTGGTGCAACTTGAGGCTGTTTCATCTAGTTCTATCGCCTGTGACTTGGGAGAAGAGACCTACCCCCGCCTCTCTACACCCTCCTTCCAGGGAGCTGTAGAGAGCGATAAGGTCTCCTCTCAGCCTCCTCTTCCCCAGGCTGAACAACCCCAGCTCCCTCAGCCTCTCCTCATAAGACTTGTGCTCCAGACCCCTCACCAGCTTTGTTGCCCTTCTCTGGACCTGCTCCAGCACCTCAATGTCTTTTTTGTGGTAAGCGGCCCAAAACTGGACACAGTCTACGCAAGACAAAGTTCTGTTCTCAACCAGCCTATAACTTCTCTTATCACAAACCTGCCATTGGGGAACATTGACAAGAGGGTGTTATCTGGGTTCTCGAATCCTGCAATGGGTTGCAACGCTGATAGCCTGAAATTCTAGGGAAGCTGACAATACAGAACAACCAGTAGATCATTAGTCTTTCCCTGCAAAGCAGCTTAAAGTCCACCTGACTTGATAGACTCAACACTGGTAGGAGAGATGCTGACCTCTAACATGGGAACACCAAGTGAATTAGAAAGTGCCTGTGCATGCTTAAGAAGATTGCTTGGATAAGAGAAATTTGAGTTTATTAGGAGCAAGGGAGTCTTTGTAGGGCGGAAGTATCTGTAATATAAGGAATAGTCTCTACCATAACCAGAAGGAAACAGACTGCTGTAACGAGTATTAAAAAGGCTTAAACTATGAGCTGGGGAAGACATACAGCAAAAAAGAGAATTCAGCTAGGAATAATAGCAATACAAATGAAATTACTTTATGTCTCCAATAACTAGCATTGAGACTGAAATTCAGTTGCTTGGGTGATATGGGAGCAAAGAGGAGAGAAATCCAGTAAGGCAACAGAGATCCATGTAAATGATACTTCCAAATCCAATAAAATAACAGGTCAGTAGTAAAGAGGTCAATAAAAATGACCTCATGAAATTAAAAACTGCAAAAAATTATGAGTGAAAGTTCAAGGACTATCACAGTTAGCACAGCTTATATGAAAGTAGAATGTAGAAGGGGGGCAAGACATTTTTTATTTAAGCAGAGAATACCTCTTCTGAATGAAGACTCAAAGACAAAAGTAAGTCTTTCTTCTGTTAGTTCCTTTGACTCGCTCTCTTTCTCTCTCAATCTCTTTCTCCTCCTTTTTCCTTCCTTCCTTC
>KZ505883.1:283253-324330 GCA_002844005.1 Limosa lapponica baueri | reverse complement strand
TCTCCTTCCATTTTCCCCATTTACTGCTGGAGCAGAGTAGTTTTCAATTCTTAAATAGTAAAGCTGTGTGTAGAACAGATATACCTACACACAGTTCTTTAAAATTCTTTTTCATGGAGTCTTTTTACAGGGGAAGGTAATGGCAATGCAGTGTTCAGTTTGGACTGGATTTTTAGGAAATGTCTCAGCATGATTTTTTTCCTGTCTTATATACTCTTGACTTGAATATCTTATGTATTTTGCAACACTAATTACCTACTGTGGAAAGTTGGGGTGTGATCATTCCTTTGAAATGTGTCCACTGTGCTAAAAAAAAATCCTGTTAAATGCAACTTATATAAACTGCAAAGCTAAAAATTAACATGGATGTTGTTGAACTCAAGCCTTAATGCTTGAGTGATAGAGATGTGTATATCAGAAAAAAAATGGCTGTAGGCTTAAATTTGTTTTTTTCATAAACTGTTTGGGAAAGAAATCTTTATTCATGTTAAGGTTTGCAGATAGAGAAGTACAAACATGGGAAAGCTAGCTTCAGTTTCTGGCAGTAAGCTTGAGAATATTGCTGTTACCATCTGCTCAGGTTTCCGTATCACTAACCTAGAATACTGCGTGTGGCAATCTTTATCTAATTTCACAAAAAGGAAGCAGAAAAACAGATGAAAGGCAACTGATATGCTTAGATCCATACCAACCTTGACTAAGGGAAAGATGAAATATTTCTGGTTCTAAGTGGATTTATGGAATTAATTAAACAATGTAACAGGTTACACAAGGAGCTACTAAAATCTCAGTCCTTGGAGGCTTGGGGTATGTGAGGACAAAGCCCTAAGCAATCTTGTATGAATTCAGTGCTTACAACATTCTGAGAAGAAGGATGAAATAAAAGAACCCCTAGATCCTGTCCAACCTGTGTGAGTCTGGGACTGTAACATGAGATTAAGTGCTTTCTGTATGAGGGAGGATGCATGAATGATAAATGTCATAATGAATGATACGGAATAGGTTATACATTTACCTCTCTCTAATCTATTTTTGTATTACCAGAACAAAAGTAGTAGTGTAAGTGGAAATACAAGTGATTATATATATATCTCATGTATGTGTACACATATAGATATATAAATAAATAAAATAACATTAAAAGACAGTATTTTTTAAATAAATTCGCTGTAAAGTTGAAAAACTCCCTGGTAGTAGACATTTGAAGAATATTTTTGTTCTAACTTGAAATAATTCTTCTTTCCCTGTGTCTTTTTTATGTTTGTTTTGTTTTTTTGTTTTGTTTTGTTTTTTTTTGTTTGTTTGTTTGTTTTTTGGTTTTTTTGGTTTGTTTTTTTTTTTTTTGGTTTGGTTTGGTTTGGTTTATTTTCACTATTGTAATGTCATAAGCACCCTTGCTTCAGGAAGTGACAGGTTAGCACAGCTTAGCAGCAGGAATCAGGAAGGCATACTTCTCCCCCACATCCCCTTTCTACAGCAATATAAATTAATGGGGCAAGTAAAAGCTGCTTTTTCTCTTCTCTCTATGGCTTGTTGTTGCTGTCAAGCTGTGTAGGGTCAAAGAGCAGATCCCACAGCACTGGTGAGGGGTGGGAAAGAGCAGCTGACAGAGAGATGGTACTACATTTGTTGTATTGCTAGCTGCTGAAAACTCTGTAAGCAGAGAATCCAAGGGAAGGAATTATGATTCAGATTAATGACTTGCAAGGTCTTTACAGTGGGTTTCCTGTGCAATGCAGTTACATGTCATATGTTATGCATCATTACATACCATTGCTTACCTAAAGTCAGATGTAGAATCCTGTTCATTACAAGAGTATTGTTTTTCTTTGACTTAATTAACGTTGACCGTGGCCAGATAGAAAATACAGCAGTTATATTGCATACCGTAATACTTTCTGTGTTCCCAGCTATTGGAATGCCAAGCATGTTTTTTCCCATTTGCTGATAGATCTCCTCAGGGCTGTAGAAAAGAAAAGGTGTTTTAGAGATCTAAATATAAAGGAATGCAATTTTAACATATTGTGTCATTAAGAAATTTAGGAGCTTTTAGACAGATTCTGAAGGTAGCGGAAAATGAGATGCAGTGTTGCATTAGACATGTTTTTAGTATTTTCTTCTTTTTGTAAAAGCTGTAATTTTCAGAGTTTAGAACCAATTTAATGTCCCTGGAGTTAGAGCTTTTTTGTATCCATTGTCCATTAGGTGAATTACTAAGCCAAGAATGGAATCCATTTATAATGTATAAAATACTGTAAAATGTCTTAAAAACAGTCTAGGCAGGGAAGAAAGCATCAGGAGTCCATTAAATTTTAAGTCAGAGAGTTCTGAGGTTCTTCCTATAATCAGATAATGGGGTTTTGTGCTTTGATAAGAGGCATTAGATATAGGAAGATTTATTTAAAAGTTTCAATTCAATAAAAATTTATACAGAACTAATGCAAAATGCATTCTGTTTGACATTTGAAACAGCTTTCAAAACAGTATTTTGCTTTAAAAAATCCCTGTTACTTCAGTAATATTTATTATGTTTTAATACAAATTAATAAATAACACCTGAAATCATAATGTCACTGTTACAGGCTTTAAAGAGATCTGTCAGAATCCACTATAAGCTTACATTCTTATGGGATCGTAACTTGGACATAAAAATATGCTCTAGGCTAAATTCTTAGCAGGGAAGATCACAGCCACTGGCATATTTGTTAACAATTAAAAGCACATTTGCTCTGCAGAGAATTCAAATTTTAAAGACCAACTTGCACTGTTGAAAAATATCCAAATGTGAAGAGAATTACTGATTCTAAGACTGCTTAAAGAAGATTTCGTGTTTCACAGTGTCTCGTTTAGGTTCATCCTTATTTGTGCCCTTCTACACAGCTCACCCATGCTGAATCTCCTCCAGCAGCGAGATGTGGTCCAGGCTGAGAGTTGGGGTTGTTCAGCCTGGACAAGAGAAGGCTCCAGGGAGATCTTATAGTGGCCTTCCGGTACCTGAAGGGGCCCTACAAGAAAGATGGGAAGGGACAGTTTGCAAGGGCATATAGCGATAGGATGAGGGGCAATGGTTTTAAACTAGAGCAGGGCAGGTTTAGATTAGACATTAGGAAGAAGTTCTTTACAATGAAGGGTGGTGAGACACTGGAACAGGTTGCCCAGAGTGGTGGTGGAGGCCCCATCCCTGGAGCCAATCAGGGTCAGGCTTGATGAGGCTCCGAGCAATCTGGTCTAGTTAAAGATGTTGCTGCTTACTGCAGGGCAGTTGGAACAAGATGGTCTTTAAGGTCCCTTCCAACCTAACACATTTTATGATTCTATAATTGATTCTATGACAGAAGCTGTCCTTTAAAGCCAACTGTTCTCAGACTCAACAGATTATTTTTTGGGGAGAGGAATTCCCAAATTGTTCTCTCCAAAGAGGAAGGAAGGCCTCAGCAATGCATACCTTGGTCAGGAGCAGGACACTGTTTCCAAATATCTGATGAGGACTGTAAGACATAGGAACAAGTCTGAGGTAGTGGATTTGCATTTATTTTTACCCAGTGGCTAAAAAAAGACTAAGCAGAGGTATCCTATACAGTGTTTGTTGCACTACTTACTCTGTGGTTTGGGGTGAATGTTTTCAAATTTTTTATTTGTTTTACTCTGGAAAGAAGATTCATCTTCCAGTAGGCATCTGTGAAAGTTACAGGCAAGAAAATAATGGATATTTTTCGTGTTTGGTAATCCCAATGTTAAAAAAAAAATATTTCGGGGGGTTGACGTTAGAATGGAATCTTCCAAAACTTTTCAATATAGCAAATGCTTTTTAATGCTCAGTCAGCAAAGATTAAATATTTTTCCTCCCTTCTAATTACACTTTTTCAAAATATTTTCTCTTTGGAAAGTATTTAAACCATCCAAACTCATAATTTTTTCCTCTATTTTCTGTTTATTATTCTAACACAGGTTTGGCTAAATTACAGATGTTCCTGTAGTTCTTCCCTCATTATCTTTATATTGCTTCTAGTCAGATCTGAGAGGGGATTCTGAAGGTTTGTGTTAAGCTGCAAACCAAAAATAATGATTATTTATAGGTTTTATTTTGGACTATTGAGATGATCATTTGGTGTACAGGCAGTGTAAATGGCAACTTTTGCAAAGCAGTGATTTGGGTTGGAGAAGGTTGAAATATTCTAGAATGAATAGCCACCCCAAGAGATAGGTAGGAACTGAGATAATTCTCAGGAAGCAACCAGGATGGAAGCAATGGGTGATTTCTAGGATCCAGAAGCCACAGCTGAAACAAGATGTTACAACTGTTAGGCGATCCTTTCTCCTGTGCCTCTCCCCTGGGTTTCTGTGTTAACTTAACATATTCAGCTTCTGCATGAGACAGTGTAGACCCTTAAACAATAAAGCTTTCCCTGTATCCTTTTTGATATTCTTCTATTCATCCATGCCTTGCTCAGTTCAATTTATTTATTTTTTATTTTTAAATTCCTTTATTCCTGGAGTAGGTTACTATACTAACAGTACTGATGTTAAAGCAGACTTTTTATGATGCTTTTTTTCATAACCTTACACACATATTTACAATCTTCTGGGTCCTCAGAGCTCTCATGATGCAGTGGATAAATAATACACATTTCATAGAAAACATTAATAAATGTAAATTCACCCAGGAGGTTTAAATGACTCCTTAGGGTTAAATGAAATGCTCAGTAATGACAGTCATGTATGGTAAATAGCATGGATTCTTAAAAAAACGCTCTAAACCTATATATATAATCCAACAGCAGAGCTACCAGTTAAATAATAATATGGGTGCCTCCAATAGGCTTTTAATTACAGACAGTAGTTTGTATATGAATCTAGCACCTTCAAAAATCTAGCTTCCACTATTTGGAATTAACAAGCATTTTAAACAATACACCACAACTGGGAATGTCTCAGAGACAGTTGTGAAAACGAGTTACACCATCACTGGAGAGAATGGTGGTGACTCATCAGATGACTGTGACACAGTATCATGATTTGTGATACAAAGCAAATATATCAGCTGAGATGCTTCTATTACAGGGAGAAGGATTTTAGTGACCTCATACAAGGCAATGGATAGAAATTGTTTGCATAATCCTTCTTGATGTGGTCATCCATGCCCATAAAACCAAATTGAGCTGGAATAGCTACAGAGGAAGGCTATAGCAATTGGCTGGGGAGTGCAAAACCTCATTCAGAAGAAAGTAAAAGAATACACTTTTCAGAAGAGAAAATTAAAAGTCACCTTTTAGCTCTCTAGCCAGGCCTCCAAAGCATATTATAGGAGCTTGGAAAATTACTGCCAACTGTCCCTAAAAGCCCACATGACATTTGGGCGCAATGTGGGAGAAAACTGTGCTCCACCTCCTCCCACTATGTGCTGGAGACACAGGAACTACCTACAGCATCTTAACATATTCTGGGATCTCCTACATGCAAGAGACAGCGAGCTCCCCATCAGGAGAGCTTTCTTCAGAGTTTGTTCTTTCTGGCTAGTAAAAAAATAACATCCGCCTCTTTGAAGATTACTAATAACAGCTTTTAAGTCTCTGACATTCGTTTTTGGTTCTCTTTACAGTTATATAGGGTTTGAGTTATGAAGAATAGAAAACAAGGAAAGGAGAAACCCATGGTAATTCAGGCAACACTTGTGAATCCTGGCTAACATTTCCTCTATAATGCATGTTGTTTTACAACATGCTTTAACACAACATTTTTATTTTGCTCTTATGTTTGGGTTACGGTGATGCTATTTGTGTTATGATTTCGTATGCTCAAGTGGCTTGGATCAACAACCTTCCAACTATGAAAAGTGGCAAGTCTTACAATAACACACAATAGAGGCAGAGAAGTGAATGCTATGCTTTTGCCTCTGCTAATGAAGCAAGAGGAAAATTCAGAAATTAGAATATGTCTACAAACACATTTTATTTATCTTCTCTGTTGGTGGCCCCACACCTCCTCTCTGAGTCTGGAGAGCAGGTGCCTCTGCAGAGGGCAGCATGCCACCAGCCCACCCCTGGAGGAGTGCAAACCCCAGCTGTGCCTCTGAGCGCCACTGCTGCCTCTCGTCTTCCTTCCCAAGAGAGCATCAGCAGCCTAGTGAGCCAGTGCTGTGATGCTTCAGTGTCAAATGATAACGTAGCATAGAGAGATGTTTGGGCACTTAAAAGCATTAGCTACAATGTATATCCCTGCTCCTTGACCTTTACTTTTACAGTTATACAGGTACAGACCTCCAGGTCCTGTACAGTCCAGTCCAGAGAGGGGGTGAAGAGGAGTCACCCTCTAGTCACCCATTACAAGATAATGCACATACTATTTTTCTTTTTAAGAAAGCAATGAAAAAGACAATGAACTACATACGTTAGATATTTGTCATATCATTTAATGTACACTGTGGTAAGATACTATGCTACTGCAATGCTTAAGGTGCCGTAAGAACCTCTCTAGGTTATTGCTCAAAAGGTTCAGTACATTTAAGTTATATTTTATCCGCCGATCTAGTTGTGAGGCTAAATGCTGGAACCTCCACATCCTGGGAGATGTTTAAGCTGTCTCCCATCTTCCATTTAGCTGTTTGTCAGACAGGCTTTCTACAAAGATCTATCAAGCCTAGAGACAAAACACTCTGGAAACAAACGTGAAACATAGTCTGAGCAAAACAAATAATATTGTGTATGAAACAATAAAAATTTACACAAAGCAACATCAAGTTGGGCACAATCTTTTTACTAGACGATATAGGTCTCTACATGAAAATATTTCCCATTCCCTCAACATCTTTCCGGGTTTGTCATCACCAAGAACATTTTCAGTAGTGCTATTTGAAAACTCTGTCATGCTGGTAATTTTTTTCTGCTTTCCTTGTTTTCTCTCCTTTCACTAAAACAATATCCTCTTATATGAGTGGACTTCAGATGGAATAAAATGAAGGTTTTCCAGAATCCTTGTGACATAATTGGAGCAATTTGTGCTACTTAATGTAGGCTTTACAAGATGCACAGCCTCTTTTTCCATCAAAGTATTGCCTACTGTTACTCCTGAAAAATGTTGCATCTACTGTAGCTTCAAATAAAACTCAAGAGAAAATGTAATTTAATAACTTCAGAAAATATGCTGTTTTCTCCTCATTTAGGTAAAGCAGACATTGCACAGCCATTGCATTTAAAGCACACGCAGAAGTAGATTCTCAGTGTTCAACGTCTGAGTCTCAGTTATACTAAATTCTGTCTCTCCGTGTTTTCCTGGGCAAGTTGTATGTGGAACATATAAAAATGCAGTGCAGTAATCATTAATAGCGTTCATAACTATGCTATGAAGACCTTACTTTCTGTGTTGGTTTGATGCTGGCTGGATGCCAGCCACTCTATCACGTCCCTCCTCAGCTGGACAGGGGAGAAAAAATAGAACGAAAGGCTCATGAAATGAGATATGGACAGGGAGATCACTCACCAATTGCCATCATGGGTAAAACTGACTCGACTTGGGGAAATTAGTTTAATTTATTCCCAATCAAATTATAGTAGGATAATGAGAGTTAAAACCAACTCTTAAAACACCTTTCCACCTTCTTCCTGGGCTCAACTTCACTCACGATTTCTATACTTAACTCCCTGCAAGTGGCACAAAGGGATGGAGAATGGGGGTTGCAGTCAATTCATCACACATTGTCTCTGCTGCTCCTCCTCAGGGGGAGGACTCCTCACACTCTTCTCCTGATCCAACATGGGATCCCATCCCTGGGAGACAGGTCTTCATGAACTTCTCCAACATTGGTCCTTTCCACTGCAGGGCCTGCAGTTCTTTGTAAACTGCTCCAGCGTGGGTCATTTCCATGGGGTACAGTCCTTCAGGAATAGACTGCTCCAGTGTGGGTCCCTCATGGGTTAGCAAGTCCTGCCAGCAAACCTGCTCCAGTGTGGCCTCCTCTCTCCATGGGTCCACAGGTTCTGCCAAGAGTCTGCTCCAGTGTGGGCTTCCCATAAAGGGGTCACAGCCTCCTTTGAGCGCATCCACTTGCTCCAGCATGGGGTCCTCCATGGGCTGCAGGTGGATATCTGCTCCGCTGTGCACCTCCATGATCTGCAGGGGGACAATCTGCCTCACCATGGTCATCACCACAGGCTGCAGGGGAACCTCTGCTTTGCCACCTGGAGCATTTCCTCCTCCTCCATCTTCACTGACCTTTGGTGTTCGCAGTGTAGCCTCTGTCACATATTCTCACTCCTCTTTTTTTGCTGAAATTGTGCAGATTACCCTCCCCCCCATTCCTTCTTAAATACATTATCCCAGAGGTGCTACCACCATTGCTGATGGGCTCAGCTTTGGCCAGCAGCAGGTTCATCTTAGAGCTGGCTGGCATTGACTCTTTTGGACATGGGGGAAGCTTCTAGAATTTTCTCACAGAAGCTACCCCTGCTACCAAAAACCTTGTCACTCAAACCCAATCCAATTGTTAACACTTCACACAAAATGGAATTATTTAAAAAAAGTGATTGTCCAAAAGCAGTTATAACTAAGGAATGGGTGTAAAGAAAAACTGAACAATTTGCAATTATTCTTTTGTTGCAGTTTGGCTGCACGGCCATTCAGAATCTCTTCTCTACTTGGTTATCTTTCAAATAAGTGTATTTGCTTTATCAGTTTGATGCAGCTGCCAATGCTTTTTTGCCGATGACTCAAAGCACTTTGAGAAACAGATATTTTGTAGCCTAAGAATCTTTTTAAAATCCTGGATAAAAAGCCCATAACTCTGCCATTAGCTTAAGTAAATTCCTTCTAGATGTTATAATTTAACTGATGAAAATATAATTGCATAAGGTGTGAATTTTGTGTAGAGGTCTTCTTTATTACAGGTGACCCTTATAGCTGCTCCTGCCAATACTTATAACATTGTTCTATTGTTAGACAATTGCATATTGCCAAGTAGAATAATAAACACATAAAGTGACTTTTGCACACAGAAGATCCAGAGATTAATTTCAGTCTTTGGTTTCTTCTGGCAGGATGTTTCCTGGTGCTATAGGCAAATTATTCCAATGGCAAACGGATGCTGATCCAGGAAAAGCCTGGTTTAGCTGCAGGGAAAAACAATCAGTATTTAAACAACTAGTAACAGTTTATTTGAAAAGTTTAGGCAGTGTTGCTTAGCCTTATTTCTAGGTTACTTCTTTTCACTACAGCTACCTTTTAAGGATGAGTGAACGATCAAGAGCCATGTTGACTTAGGGCATCTGACTTTTCATGAACACAAAACCCCTCTCAAGCAAGCATTCACATACAGTCACTGCAACTATGGGGGAGATCTGCTAGACAGATGAGATATACCAGCATATGTGATTAAAACTAGGGAAGAGAGACTGTTATTAAAGCTTTAAGAATGAAAGAATAGAAAAATATTTTAACTGTGGTAGAGTTGTTGTAATGCAATAGTAATTAATAGTTATTAGCAGTACTGTGTGTTAAAAATGCCTTCAGCCTGCTACAGGGTAAAATATACAATGCAATGAGCTATGCAGCTATGCCATTTCTGAAAACTTAAAGTGTCATTTCTGTAGCATAAACAATCACCTCCTTCAACTCTCCAACCTCAGTTTCATTAGTAGGGAGAGAAAGAAGCACCTTCTACACCAAAGCAGGAGTCCTTACTGCCCTGCCTGATGTGTTCAAGAGAGGCTAGCAATCAATGTTTTGAGGAAGAGGGTTAAAACTGGCTAATTAGGTAGTGACATTTATTCGGTACATTCTCCCAGATTCTAGTAAACTGCAGCTTGAAGCCTTCCCAATCAAAAGACTCCCATATCTGCATATTTATCTATAATAATATTTTGACTTTTTTCCATTAATTTCTTTTATCACTTTTTGACCATAATTGTATCTTAGGCACCCCTTTAGGCAACTTTTGGTGGCAGAATTCCACAGGCAAATTGTGTGCTGTAAAAATGTAGTTACTCTTGCTTGTTTACACCATGTAATTTCAAAATTGCTCAGGGTTTTCCTTGTTCTATAATGAGAGGTGGTGCATAATCATTCTTTCCTTACATTCTCCATGCATTGATTTAATCATTTATATTATTGTCCTTTATAATAACGTCCAGTCTGCTGCATCTTTTCCAAAATGGCTTAATTTACTTATTTTATCTGATCACCTTTACTGCACTTGTACTGCACCTGTTCTACTATCTGTTTTTAAAGAATATAGGATCAGAACCACTCAACAACCAACATGTGACTTTGCCAAGGATTTAGAAACATATTTTCCATTTTCTTTTCATGGTTTAATATTTCCAGCGTTTTATTTACTTATTTGGTTGCTGCAGAACACTGAATTGGCATTTTCAGAGAATTACCCAGAATGACAATGGGTGCTAACAGTCAATTCAGAGGCTGTCATTGTGTAAGAGCTCAACATTGTGTCCATCGTTCCTTGTTACAAGTGGAAATACTTACAAAAATAAAAGTAGTTGCAAATACTTTTGTTTTTTTTTAAAAAATAATTTATCTCTGTTGAAATGAAGGCAATTAGAAAATTAAGATCATAGAATCCTAGAACGTGTGAAGTTGGAAGGGACCCATAAGGATCCCATAACGAAGTCCACCTCCCAAGATTCTAAATTTAAAATTAGTTTCTGCTACTAAAAAGCAACTTAAAATATTTTTTCTTGTAGTAAACAAATTGATTTTAGTTATGCTGAAAAAGTACAGGCTAAAAAGCTTAGAATATATATTACACACAGTTTCTTTTTAATTCCATGATAGTGGAAATGAAGTGCTAAATTTGTGTTTACAGTGATAACTGGAGAAAAGAACTTTCTGTTCAGGCATATAACTTTCTATTAATTTGTTCTTCTCAGGAACTACAACATTGTGGCTCTGTCTATGGCAGGATGAATATTGCTGTTAACATCGGGGGTAGTTTGGTAAGGACAGATAGACAGATAGATGAGGGGTAATTTTTTTAAACTGAGTGTAGATTTAGACTAGATATTAGGAAGAAATTCTTTACTGTGAGGGTAGTGAGACACTGGAACAGGTTGCCCGTGGAAGTTGTGGATGCCTCTTCCCTAGAAATGTTGAAGGCCAGGCTGGATGGGGCTCTGAGCAACCTGGTCTAGTGGGAGGTGTCCCTGCCCATGGCAGGGGGGTTGGAACTCGATGATCTTTAAGGTTCCTTCCAACTCAAACCATTCTCTGATTCTATTTAATGCAACACAAACTTCAGCACATTTGACTATGTATGCATCCCATGCATTCAGCCATACCAAACAAGACTTCACCATATAGTAAGACCAAAACTAAAACTATAACTGACTATAAAGAGAGTGTAATATAAATTCAGAGAAGTGTGATGGAGAACTAAATTAAAGTTATACTATAGCTAAAATAGTTAAAGCCTGAGTGTGGCAGATCAAAACTCACCTGATAATTACCATTACATGACATTTAAAACAATCTAATTGTGGGCTTCACTTTCTAAACTTTGACTTGGTCTACAGTCTCGGAAATTTGGAGCAAATTCTTCTAGCACTACAGCAAAACATTCTCTGAAAGTCAGGATATATGCAAGAATTTGGGGAAACAAATAAAAACGAGAATGCAAAATTAAACTGTGTCAAGAATCGTCAGATTGCCCAGCCTCAACCTCCAACACAGCTGAAATTGTCAGGAACAGAACTGGGCACTCTGGAGACCTTTACAGGAGTGCAGCAATATCCGTTTCCATTTTCAGCTTAGTGAATGACTGCTCCAATGGTAAGAAAGCTTTAAATTTCCCCATATATGTGGACCTAAGTTCAGGGAACTCTTCCACTTTGTAGTGAAGCATATGTATCTAATACTTCCAGATACTTCTTAATTGTCAAAGGGCAATAAATAATAATCATGGTTTTATCATCCATGGATTCTTTTCAGAATAACTCCAAGGCTACTTTCTATATGTTTATTCTGTATTTATTTCTATAGATATTCTAGATGGCTTTCATTGCTGTGTAGGCAGACATAAATTAACTTGGAGTAGCACTTTAGTGACCAACATGGACAGTGAGAAAGAGATGTGGGTCACTATGTTTTCAAGACATGAAAATAACACATATTGGACAATTATTTTCTTTCTCTATATATTAGAAATAAACTGTTGGGGCAAATATAATTTGACAAGAAGAGAAGGAGTATTGGGAACCATCCTAACATTGTTTGTGTCAGCATTCACTGATAGTAATTTTAAAATCTCCTCATCTCTTTCAAATGTTTACCAGTTACTGAATAGTTACCATTAAAATTTCCCCATGCTTGAATAAGGACTTCCAGGACACTGCTATAAAGATATAAAGGACATAAAATATAAGTTTTAAAATATTTAAGTAGCACCAGCATCTTTTTTTGCCAGACAAACTGAAATATTTCACAGGAAGGAAAATACTTAATGTCTAGAAAAAAATGAGTATCAGGGTCAGATAAACATGGGTGTCAGCTGAATGAGGCAGTTCATCTGTGGTTGTGCAAGTACTAGGAAATGTTACTTTGCTCTTCCTCTGTTACTGTGGGTTGAGATCTCACTATGTTGCAGTCGAAGGTATTACAGGAGTGAAGTGACAATAATCATGGCTCAGCTGATGAGTGGTAACTTGCTCAGCCAAAATAGCCTGATGGCTCAGCTGAGTTTAGTAGGCAGAATAATGTACAGCTTTTGTTTATTCTCAGAAACCTAAAAACATTTAAGGACATATTTTTGAAAATTACTTAAAATATTAAAAAATTCATGTAGAGAGATTGTTCAGATTTCTAGGCTGGCTTTGCAAACCCCTTTTGCGTAGGGCTCATCTCAAAAGGAGGAAACGAGCATTTTGTAGGATGCCCCTTCCTGCTCTTCCTCTTTCCCAATAAGACTACATGATCCTATTGTGCCCAAGAGCGCAGTGGGCCTATTTAATTTAATTAAAAATATAAGATTCACATCTTTTTTTGACTCTATCAAGGGTAAAACGACAGCATCGGCATTGGCCAACAGCGAAAACAGCACCCTAACACTAGGTACCTCTCAACAGTCCCTTCCAGGATGATTATGCCACATCCTGCGTATTTCTGAACGGTGTGCAGTCACACGGTGTGTCCTTCTCTCTCACTCGTCCTTGCCCCGCCCCCCCCCCCCCGCCTCTCCCTTGCATTGAAATGGCACCTAGAGAACAAATTGCCTCCTTTGTCTGAAGCCTGCTTGTTCACAGTGGGGCTCTTGATCTGAACAAACCCAAAGATGTCAGGCTGTATAAACACTCAGGGAAAGATATGGTTCATAAAGGTTCCCACTCTGGAAAATTATACGCTACTTTCAAAATGCTTTGCCACATTTAAAAGTGTAATTATACCCTTCTCCTTAATGACTGACGTGGCATATGTTTACACATGTTTTAGCTGACTTATGACAGTACACAGAAGCACATTGTATATTTGGTAGCAACAGCTAAAAGATGACAGGAACAACATCTGAACCTCTCTGTTAACATTGCCCAAGTATTTTTGAACACAAAATATACCTAGTGCCAGTGCTAGCCCCCTCCCCGACCTTCCTCTATATCATAAATTACATTGTCCTTTTTTTCTCTAGTCTGCAATCCGTGTCCCCTCAGCCCTTCCAATCCTGTTTCAGGATTTTTGTGGGTTTTTTTGTGTTTTGGTTTTTTCAGGTTTGGTTTTTTTTTTTTTTTTTTGGTAACTTTTCTACACTATTTTCTGAATGCTTACTTGGTTTTCACAGGTGGTCGGAGCAGCAAAAATCTTGGTAGAAGAAATGTTGAGCACATATTGTAGGGCTGAGTTTCAGTCTCAAGTAAATTTTAATAGCTTGGCTTTAAATAACTGGATGAAATTTAATAACAATATTATGGAGTCTTTCAACCCTTGGCCTGTGGCTGAGTATGTGACCAGCCTGTGGTGGTTTATGGGTATGTGACCAGGCTGTGGCGGCTGAAAATTTTTGTGCCTTAGTGGCTCCTACATGGGGTTATGAAACTATGAGGTGGTCCTAGCCTGACTGCCACCAACCAGACATTGCTGTTGCAGTCATTGCTACCTTCTCAGCAGTCTCAGGGACGAATTCAAGACCAGGATGTGGATGGAAAGGACTCATCCTCTTTGATCTTTCAAGGTGTGTAGGATGCTCCTTTGTGGACTGCTGAGGAGCTGCTGTCAGGTTTCTCGGTCCAGGGAGCAAACAAAAGCAAGCTTTTGGCACTCTGAAGAGGAGCACAGGCACAATGAATGCAGAGCATTGCCGAAGCCATGTCTGCCAGAAAGTTTTTAAAATGCAAACATAAGTGGAACAGGGAATATGTTTCATACTTTGTGAAAAACACACTAAACAAATATAGCTTCATATGGTCTCTCATTCTCCGGGCCTCCAGGGCTGGGAGACCTACTGAAAAAGGGAGTTTAATCTCTTGAGAGAAAAACTGCCTGGCTTCACTTAACAGCTGTTCCTCTGGCATTTCTGAAGCATGCACTAGACAAAGTAGAAAAAAATACAAGTTCTTCTGAAAAGTTTTGGTCTTGCTAAAACAACAACATGGACAAAAAATATTGTACACAAATATTCCTGGTCAGTGCTGCTGCTAACACACATGTTTACTCGACAGCTAATACTCCTCAGCTAATACTCTTCCAACAGAAGCATTTCCCTTTCTTTTTAGCAATTCACAGACATGGGCAACTGCTTAGAACTAAAAGAGCAAGTAATTACCTAACCTGACGAAGTTGACAGTGAACATTTAAAAGACAGTCTACCTGTCAGAATCAATGTGTTTTCCCATTTGTGCATTGTTGTTACATGGTCTTCCTCTTTTTATGGTTAGTTTAAAAGTTTTGGTATTTTCTATACTCAAACCACAGACTCTGGAATTTATAATGTCCACCCTACTGAAATGCAAAAACCTCAGTTTCCTAGTCATAATAATTCAAATCCACAGTGCCTTTTGTAAATCTCCTCAAAGACAGAGATCTAATAAGAGATAACATGCCATAAATTTCTTCAGGATATAAACACTATTCAGCAAAGTTTGAGGAGACAGCCACATGATGAATCCCCCTTCATCAGTATATCTTTCAGGCAACATACAACCCAGGAATCCAAAAAGTGAGTCGGTGTCTGAGGAAAAGTGGTTAGATTTAGAGTTAGTGTTGGGTTGTATAGCTCAGTAATACCTTACTCAAAGTAAATGATTAAAACAAAATTATATATCATTTATACTAGCTTTTGCATGAGGAATATGGCACCAGTGGAGTTGCCTCTCACAGCCTTTGAGAAAAGAAAACCAGTAAGCTTGGCTGGGACTTATAGTAATTATTTGCTTGGACAAGCCAATCAATCAGTGGAATGGATTTAACTCACTTCAAAGGCAGAACTGGGAAATTTTGCATTCTCAGTGGTCAGCGGCCATGAACTGTTCCAGAACAGCTTTCTGGGGTCAATCTCATTTTGTGCCATGCAAAAGTCAAACAAAATCAATGCTTCCAACTAACAATGTCCCACTGCTCAGAGCTCAGAGAGCAGCATTTCCCTAAGGTATGTTAATTTGTTTACTGTTTTCACTGACTTCAGTGGAGTTAAAGTAATATGTATTTTAATATCTCTGATCAACTCATAGGTAATTAAAAAAGCCCCTGAGAAAATACCTTTCCTTTTCAAAACCAACATACATCTGAAGCATTACATTGGCAAAAAAATCACAAATAGGGCCACATTTGGTTAGAAAGAATCAGACCTTATTTTATTCCGGCATTTGCCTCTGCACATCCTTAGATAAGAAGATGACTTCTAAGAAAGGTGCTTTATTCTAAGAATTTTTCAACTGTGGATAAGAATTTGGGTTATCTTATACTTTTTATATGCTTGGCATTGTATCTTTAAAGCACTTTAAAACACATTGCATTAGAAATAATAGTTCCATGGACATGTACATAACTGAGATAAGGATAATTCATATGGAGCCTAGAACAACAGAACTCATTTAACAAAATAAGTGTAGGTAGGCAGTATTTAGGATTCTCTCCTGTGCATGCTCAAAGTGCTGCATAAATTCAGCTTGTGTATGAGGTAGTGGCCTGGTTATTTTTCTAACACCTTGCACCATTCTAGCATTGCAACAGTACAAGCAGAAACCTCAGGTATTCACCATGTGATATTCACCTATTCTGTTGGTACCCAGAGATCTCTGAGGCTCCCCATGTCTAAGAAAAAGTATATGTTGTTTTGACTTATCATGGACAAAAATTCTCAAATTCCTGTCACTTTATGGTATGGTTTTGGTTTTTGCCTAGATACTTACTATGTAACCAATATGTGACCTAAACCGCAAAAATCCTGGGGAATTTAACTGTAGATTAATCTCTTTGCCTTGGCATCTTAGATATTTTTGTGTGTTAAAAGAAACCCCTGGCTACAGTGCAGATAAGAATTACATCCCATTCTAGCATTTTCAGTATGGAGCCAAAATGCAAAACCATTTCACACGTAGTGCTGAGTCGGTGCAAACCCTCTCTGTTCCTTCAAACTCATTTGAAATACTTTTGAAGGGGTAATTTTCTCCTGATAGGCTCCAGGATAACTTCAATATGATCTGTCTTCCCCTAGCTAGTGTATAAAGCTGGGATATACACCATGTATGTGCTTTTGCTAAAGCCAGATAAATATGAGCATGTGTTTACATCTAGTGCAGAGTGATTGGTAGCATGCAAGTGCAGCATTAGTGATCATGGAAAATAAGCCTCAGCTTACCTCATTTTAGCTTAGTTTCCATGAGATACTTGCACATCATCTCTAGAAGGAAATATAAGCGTATCAAAATCAATAATGTACACTGCCCAACATAATTAGATTTAATCTACACTTTGATACTTCAGTTTAAAGAACAACGTCAAGACTTTCAAATAAGATTGTCCCTGAAGAACTAATATAATGTTTTTCTCTGTGAGGTCAACGTTCAGATATTTTGGAGGTCTTTTCTATCAGAAATGCTTGGAATTTTCCTGTTAACAAGCAGTCATTGGAAACATCCTATCATCACACATACACATCTCATGTATAAGATGATTCTTCATACCCAAATTCCATTAGTTTTGAAGACTTACCTTCTTTCACATTTATTTTGAAATCTTTTCAAGCCTGAGTTTACACATCAGGCAGTTCTATCTGGAGTATCTGTTGAAGAGGTGTTTTCTTCTCCTATGCCTACCAACCTTTTGCACAACCTCCTCCTTTTTCAATATCAAGAGTTGGTACAGGGAGAAATGAGATGGAGGAACAGGTCTGGCTCTATATGTCTACCTTTTCTATCAGCCCATATATTACATCTGTTCAAGGAGAAGTCTGCCCAGGCCTTACCCAGGTTACAGCACTCCACATGCTAGAAATTTATAGCAATCTTTAATAGCTGCCAGTGAAGAGTCATCCTTCATTTGGCATCTCAAAGACCAGAAACACATAGAGCAATGTAAAAGGATGATTTATCCTATAACAACACTTTAATAATCACAATAACCTGTGAAAATGTCACATACACAAGTATCCCTCTGTTTGTTTGGTGTTTGTTTTTTAATGTGATGATGAGCCTCTATTAATACTTAGGCAAACCTCAGGCATCCAGCTACATGCATATATATTTAAAATTCACATTCAGGCATCTAAAAATATGTCTGACACTCTCAGTTGATGAACTCACACATCAGTGTGAGCTGAAGTGACTTAGTACCTCTGAAATCCAGGTCACTCACTGGGTTACCTAAATATTGATTTAGATGCTTCACTTCAGACACTCCAGTCTGACAACTTTGTCCTTAACTGGTTCTTTCTTCTCTATAAATCCAGTGCTAAAGATGTCAGCAAGAATAACCTTTCTCTTGATTTTTTCCCCACTTAACTTTCTCCTCAACTAGTTTCCCATGTTTTCCTGATTCCTGTTTCCTTCCCACTCTCACTTATCAGTTTCCACACCGAAACATATTGTTGAACATATCAAAAGAAGATTATCCCTTATTTGAAGTATTTATGGTTTCTCAAACCAAATCCATTTTCTCTATGGCTTGTACTACTGGTTAAGCCACATAGAAAAAAATCCAATTTACTGGACATATTCCTGTCTTCATTCCTGCCTCTCTGGCTGCCTAGATTGGTTGTCAACTTTGATGGCCTCATCAGGCTTTGTGCAGCTAATCATCTCTAAGCAGTTTGCACTGTACTGGTGTAACCAACATCAGGTATCTTTAATTGTCCATTCTGACATATAACTTCATGCACAGGTTGTCTCTGCTCTGCACTTACCTCCTGCAGCGAAATCTCTCTTAATAGCGTATTGTCCCAACTTTTAAGACTATAGATTTTTTAATTAGCCTTGAGAGCCAAGATGATGGGAGTAAATAGGATGAGACACGATAATTTCAGGTGAAAGAAAGCCTGCCCTCTCTAAACAGTGTGTGATGCTTGGTACAGAGAGAACTTGTATCCTGTCCTTCTGGTCCTACCACAGCCTGAAGACCTCTACAATCCCACTGATAATCCCTGAGTGAACCCACAACCAGGTGCTAGTCCTTTGTTGTCCACACCAGATGATATTGCACGGGGTACAGGTTAAGCCTAGTTTGCATGCAGTACACTGTCTTAATTTCAAAAGCATTAGGGGAATAGATCTTGCCACCAGTTAGAAGTGTGGCAGACAAATAGAAAAGAGACTACCTTGGCACCAAAGAACCATACAGCGAGGATGGAGAGATGCCAGGGAGCAGTGAATGTTGGGTGGTGAGGAAAGAAAAATTAAAAGTGGGTACTTGCTTCTGGGTTGTTTCCATGTAGACCAGTGACAGGAATACCTTGACCACCTGTGCTCTGAAGATGCTAGTATGGCAAAGGGAAGATAGCAAGGTGGACTCAAAATTTCACATGCTGAATCGAAACCAAGGTTCTAGACTTCCAACATTCAGCTTCTTTTAGTACAAAAGAAAAAACATTTATTAACTCAACTGAAAAAAAATTAAAAAGGTAGAGGGAAGAGTTCAGCTACTGCTATATTCTTATCGTTTTTGGATTCACCTTCTAGTTTGGCTTTGATAATGATGAAACTATCTCACTGAAATGAATGAGCAAGTAATTTAACTCTCTTGCCCTTAGGGAATAGATCTGTAATGCTGAAACAAATAAAAGGCTGATGTTAGAAAAACTTCTTAGTAAATCTTACCTCTATAGTGTAAACAGAACTGACGTTTGACACTATGAGAGTTAGATTATGTGGGGCTCTCACTTTTGGGACGTTATTTATCATGTATTCACAATACGTCATTCTCTCAAATGACCTAGGGCACAGCTGACAGTCTTCTGAGACTGCACTTCCTAAGTAACACTGTCTACTCTAAAATTACTTTCCTTTCTTTTCTGTTTTCTTAATAGTTAGATAGGAATTATTTTTGCAATAGGCACATCAGCAAGCAATGTTTGTACTATAAAATAGATACAAATTGAATGCGTCTGTACATTTTGTTGGTATCTACTTTAGTCTGAGAGAAGGAGTTTTGAATAAGTAGGAGCCTATAACACCTGTGTGAAATTGTGAATTTATTTTGAATATTGTTTTCAAATATTTAAAGGTTATATACATCTTAGAACATTATTTTAAGACAATTACAGTATAGATTATTAATATCACAGAAACAATTTTCAAAGAAAGAAAAAGGAAAAATTTGAAGACACTTTCCTGCTTGAATAATTGTGATATAAAGTAGAGGTTTGCAGTGTGAAATTTTCAAGTGAAAATATGTTAATATGTCTTTTAAACAGTATGCTATTTTTGAAGAATGGGAGTATGACTTTTTTTTTATATTCGTTTATAATCTACTTAGTGCTTTTGGCTTTGCAAGTTTAAAGGATTGTGCAGACAAAGATAGTAATTAATAGTACTGTGAGATACTCTGCCTTTGTTGCACTTCTGTACTTGATGATTAAAGTATGGGTCACCTAGTGTACAGAAAACAAAAGAAGTATTATTCTCAGTTGTGGAGCTTCATAAATACTGACTACTTTTTCAAATCTCGTTAAATTCAGAACTTGAGAAAATTCATAGCATACAAATGTTAGACAGTTATTGAGACTCTTCTTTATTAAATCCCATTCTGTTTTTCAGTGAAACTGCAACCTCAGAACATGAAAATGTAGGGCAGTCTTCCATCAGCATCTTCATCAGTTTATTGTTATAGGGAGATTTTAAAAGGCATGAAGGTGAGTATGTAACTTGCCCAGTTCCTCTTCTTAAGAGCTTAATTCTGCATCTTCATGCATATGCTTGATAGACTATGGTAGTTCCTAATTAGACAATATGTTCCTAATTAGACAATATGTCCAATATGTACAGATATGCATGTGTACATGTGAGAAAATGTGGAAGTCTATTTTCATATCTGCACTGTGATTACCTAAATTCATTGCTTCACCCAGTACCACAGCTTGCAACACCACATTAGTTAGCATTTTAATCTGATGTAGGCTATATGCACATGAAACAAATGAAGCACACAAATTGTTCAAGGGTTGGAGGTGTAGGCATGCCTAAAAAGTGTGACTTTAAGCATATGTCTGTATACAAAGGTGACTACTCTATTTCAGAGCACTTGGACAAGTACAAAAAACCCAGCACATAAGTGAAAATAAGCCAGTCTACAATTACCACACATACCCCTCTCAGCCAGGTGTTAAGGCTACCTCGGCCTGAGGCAGAGAGTGCATGCACATCGAGAAATGGAAGAGTCCTGTACTGGAGGGTTAAATGTTTTGTATAGAAACAAATAAAAGAAATAAGAGAGAGGGAAATAGGTGAAACAGTACTGCCAGGAGGTAAGGTTCATAGGGCACAGGTGAGCCATGTCACACTGACAGAGGAATAAGTGCCCCAAAACCACATCTTTCAAACTCAAGCTTTCCATCAACACAGCCCAAGGTATGAGAAGCCTTGGGCACAACCTGAGCACAACCTGAGCACAGCACAGCTTGGCACAGCCATGCACTGTGAGTAGCAAGACAGACCACTAATGCTGCAGTCAGACTTCAGGTCCAGGGAGCAAAGCAAAGGAGGCATCTTTGACAAGAGACACCTTCTGTGACCTGCAATTCACTAGCATGTGCTCTGCTGTCCCTTGCCAGATGAGAATCCCTGGAAATCTGTCTCTACCTCACACACACCTCCTTTCCTACCTGTGACCTGTTGCGAATTCCATTACCCACCTAGTGGCGATGATTTAGGAAGCTGGGCAGCTTTCAGGAACAATGCATTTTACATTTACAGGAAAGTATTGCTTTATAGCCTTGCCATACACATATCACTGCATCATGGGGAGTAATAAGGTCTAAGGACTGAAGCAATGGACAAATTATCTTCATTTAAATTTGAGAGTTAGAAATCAACAACCAGTAAGATATCAGTTCATAAAATACCTATAGTTGGCCACTGTACATGACATTGGAAACAGAAATAAGTGTTTCCTCTAAAACTCCTGGCCATAACACCACATTTCAAGGACACTCTCATAGATGATCTCATGTCTTTGTAGCTATGTGTCTCAGCCCATATCTGTAGGCAGTGTAGGCTAATCTCACCCTGTTAAATGTCTGAGCTCTGATTCTGTACAGGAAAGGGAAGTAATTTTGAAGGCAGTCCATTATGAATCTTCCAGTTACCCTAATCTCTGCATACTTAGTGCTTTCAAGGCTTGTGAAGATCTGCTACTTTATTTCTATTCTATGCAAGCGTGACTCACTTCCTACTCGGTGTCACTCTTCATTCTCCTGTCTCCTCTGCATACATTTAACCTTAGGACAGCTTCTTCTCTCAATCCTGAATATTTTTGCTTCTGTTTTGTTACTGAAGTAAATTATTCACTCTCTTTCTTGTTGTGTATTGTGCTTTTCTTTTTACAATGTCCCACTTGTAACCTGGACCCTGCTGGTCACATCATGTTCCACAGCAGATGTTGATGATTTTCTAGAATGCCCGAGGCTTGCCAGCCTTTATATCAAGTGTATTGCCTTTCTCGTATCTACTAATATAAGCAAATATTCTCTCTCATCTCTGGCCTTCTCTGTGCATGTGGACTTCCTGTCTCAGCCACTAGCATGTGCTGCCCTCACGCACTCAGACAAAGGTTTCTTTGGGAATTACATTAATTTTCTCCAAGCTTTTCATTAGTATTTCCTTAATCTTCACCCTGTTCTGTCGCCTTTGTGAACTGCTGGTGGGTGACCTCACTCCATCTTAGTGTTGATCCCTTCAGAAACTTCACCAAACAACAGATGTTTAAACATCAATTCTCAACTGGTGTCAGGCGCTGCATCAGCACCAGCTCCTGGAATTTCAGCAGCTCCAGGGGGCTATGCTATGTCTGGAGCACCTGCAATTAAAATAAGGGGTTATAGATAAAACTTATTCATATTCAAAATCTAGCTCTTGTGAGAGGCACAGATTCATTCACAAACCCACTAAATCCCATGCCAGGTCTTCAGTTCCCTCTGGATGTAAAAGTATGGCAAGGAAATCGAGCCTCTTCCTCCTCATGAATTCAGTAGCAGTCGTATATCTGAAATGTGACCTTCATGGGTATGGGCCAGAAATAATTGATGCATTCACTGACAGAGACATATGGAAACCAACCCCTTTGATGTATCTGGCACTGGCGTGTTTGTGGGTGGCCATTTACAAACACTACAGTGTTTTTATCTACAAAAAACCCTTCCAGGTTTTAGCTAAATCAGAAAAGATTGAAAAAGAGGGGTTTTTTGTTTCCACTAAACACATCTGTCTGCTCGTCTATATACACTCATGCAGAAATTTCCAGTCACTCAAGTCTCCAGGGTGTTTGAAAATGTCTGAAGTCTCTTTAAAGAGCAGATTAGCATGTATCCTAAAAGTTAGACTGTAATACTATTTAACTGCTCTATTTTTCCATTATGGGCCTGTCAGCAGGAATATGTTGCCCTATAGTACATGACAAGTGAAAACGCTAGTAACATTGTTTTTCATAGACAGAAAAAATACCAAAGAAGCAATTTCTTAGCTAAAATGTCACCTGTTAGATGTATGGGGCTCACTATATTTTGTTGCCCTGGTAACGAATGGTGTAAAATGACTCCTTTGCACAGCTCCATCAGAATGATTGCATCCTGTTTTTTCCATCATTTTACAAGAGGCTGTTTTCATTCTCCCTTCCTGACCATATTAAGTGTAAAGAGATTGAATTACTGTGCTGTACCCTCTCCATCCGATGTGGATTTAAGAGTTGATATTGATGTACTGAGAACTGCGTTCTTCTTCAAGAAAAAAAAGCTACAAATTATAATGAATTTGACTTTTATGTATCGACCGCTCAAGTAGTGAAGTAGTGTTTCTGCACCCAGGGGATAGACATGGCATGATCAGCATTTTTCACTTGAACGAATCCAATTGATAAAGCAATATACTCAGTGTCACTTTGCTTGATCTCCAGGTTTAACAATAGTCATGCTAAAAGTAGATACATTACTCCATAAATTTTACTCATAAAAAATGTGCTAGGCATTGCTTTATACAGCTGCAGTCTTTCCAACTTTTCACTGAGCAGGGCAGAAAAAGACGAACAGAAATATTGTGCCAAGAGCATGTAAGTCTGGGCAAGTGGCTGACAAGTATTGGAAATACTCACATATTTACAGCCAGAAAACCAAATTCAGCACTGTTAGGTGGGTGGTGATTAGCTCTTCTCTTAGTGGATGTGCACCTTGAGACCAAATGCCACCATGTTCACACCGAGGCTGCGTTTCTGGACAGCTGCAGAACCAAGCCAAGCGTCATTACATCATGTCATTACATCAAGGGTACACAGGAACATTTTGAACATTTCTGAACATTACGGCAACCTTTGGTCGGTACTTGATCTTCATTCTTATATAAACAATTATTGTATGGGTTGCTAGATACAAATGCAATAATGCCACTTTATCACATTTAAAGAGAATGACATGTCATTCATCCATTTTACAGAGAATTAAAAGCACAAAGAAGATTACTAGCAATGTAACATTTTATAATTAAATAAAAGCTATGAAATACCATAATAAAAATTTTAATGTCTAAACTTTTTGTGTTAAAGATTGTCTTTCTGTAAGATAAGCAATATCTTTAAAAAAAACCCTGTTTAATCCTGTGTATGTAGTTGAATTTTTTACACAGAATATATCTTCTCTGTGCATCAAAGACAGCAGACTCCACCTGGTGAAGTTAAATGGGTTACTGTAGCAGGGTTAGCAGACAGACCTACATAGACTGTGGTCTCTGAACCTGTTGCCCAGCTGTACGTGCGCTTGCTTGTTATCACGTGATTCAGCAGAGCCTCAGATGCCCAGGAAAAAGCAGATGATGGGCAGGTGAAGATTCCCATTTGCTTAGCAAAGATGGACTAATAATAATAATTATAATAGTAATAGTAGCTTCCTAAGAACTAACAATGACACAACATCCAGCTTGTGAACAGCTGATGGGGTGTTTGTCTTCATGGTGCACATTGTTCTCTTCAGAAGCTGTATTTGGTACAAAGTGCTGTCATTTAGATTTTTATTTTTTTTACTGTGCTGTAACGATGGCCTAGAGGATAATCTTCTCTCTTTGGGGGAGCCAGCATAAGAGGTTTTTCATTTTGTGCTCAATCACTGAAACCATTCCTCATCCATATTTTAGGGGAAGGTGAAGGCTGCCACGCATTACTGCCCTGTAAAAATATTTCCTTTGCAGGATTACGGCAGCAGGAGGAACTAATAACCATGGAAAGCCCTTTCTGGAGCGCGTCACACCTAGTGGGCTCGGGCAGTGAGCTGAGAAATTTCAGGGTGGCTAGGAGTCTGGGAGGCAGGGCACATGTCAGGGAATGAAGTGCCATGAGAGGTTGGAGAAGTGGAAAGAGTGGAGGCACGGCAACAAATAGAAACCTGGTCTAATCTCCCTCACCTTTGAGATGTTGCTGTTGTTGCACTCCTGGCTGATAGAAGCTTCTTCCCTGCCTTCTCGGCAGTATTATGAAGGCAGTGATTTATGTTTTGGATTCATGAACTCGCACCAAATTGTATTGCTGTGCTCTTCAGAAGCAAAAAGGCTGACAGCCTCCTTTATGCAGCTGTGGGTTAAATTTCTGATTATCATTTTCCTGGACTAGCTGGAGAGAGTGAGGTGGGGAGAGGGACAGGGGCAGAAAGATTTTTTTTTGCCGGGTAATTGGATCACCTGCCTACAATCATCTCTGACCTTTGGATAAATAGAGGACTCTACTTTGCTGCACTTGCACGGTCCTTCAATGCTTATGAGCATAAATAAGATTCATTTTAAAAAAGGTAAATCCCTCTGTAAGGATAATTAAATGGTGATGAGGAACCCTACTATAACAAAACTCCTCAATAGAAAATGAACTTTGCTTCCTTTATGCATGTGTGTGTGTTTGTATTCATCATACAAACACATTGGCAAATGTAATCTTTCTTCACCTCTATTCACTGTGATCCCTCACAGTAAGTCAGTACAATTGTCTTCCTGAAGCCTCAATATTGCTCTCTTCCACCCTTTTACCCCCGGAAGGTCATTTTAAAATCTTTTTTGACAGTTCTAACAGATCTTATCATAAATCATCCAACACACACACACAGAGGCACAGCACCTAATCAGGATGTTGCTAGCTAATTTAGCCCTGCTGATTTCATATAACTGGATAGAATTTTATGATACCCTGTGATTGTAAATATGTCTGCTCTCATTCACAGCCTGGGAAGGCTGGAGGGCCATTACATCTTAATTGAGTAATTTCTTTTTAAATCTCTTCAGGCTGGGTTGCTGCTTCCGCAGTGACCGGGCCAGGGCATTGATCTCAGCCCTTGCCTGGCTCCAGAAAATTCTGGGGATATGTTTTCCACCTGTTTCTGGCATTTTGATTTTCAATGGTCCTAAAAGGCCACAACTGGCTTTTTGGCTGTCTACGGTGTGGGAGTGGGAAGAGCACCCTGGAATCAGGTAACACATTCATGTTTAGATAAACAGAGCATGCAACTATGTCCTGTGGGCCAAGGGATCAGGGTAGACCAAGCACTCTAGGTGGAGAAATTAATGGAGAACATTTGCCAGGGAAGACGATTGGAGTTATCTTCATGCTTTACCGCTTATGGACCTTAAAAAGAGACTGAATTCAGCTTTCTGTAATGGAAGGACAATAACTATGCACTTGCATTCCTCTGAAGTAGTAATATTGCCTTTAGAGAGATGTATTAAATAAAAAAATCTAGTTATGTATTTATGTACATGCATACATGCACATGTGTGTATACATTTTCCTATAGGTATTTTTCTTTTAATTTATTTTTAGATGTATTTAAGACATGTTTGCCCAGAAAAGAACAGAAAAAACAAGTTTTATTACAGTTGCTATGTCTGAGGTCATTGTTACAGAAAATGTTTTACTGACATTTCTATGCTGAACACTGGTTCTGTAAAATTATTTTTTGCTCCAAGTATAGTTGGGCAATGGTAGGAAGGCTATTGATGAACTACACAGTATGGTTCTTCTTTTAATTCATACACTTCTGGATTAAACTTATGCCAGCCTAGCAGCAGCCACTGTCACTTGTTTGAGCAGGTTTTATTGGTCTTCTCAGTCCAGTTTCAGCTAGCAAAGGAAATGCTTTCCTCCAATGTGCAGCCATCACAGTTTGCACTTCAAACTAAGGGGCTAAAGAACAACTGGCAGCAGTAGTCTGATGAACGTCACTCTGTGATGTGGTGCCTCAGAGGGGAAGAGGCACACCAGTGGGTCAGAACTGGGGAAAATGCCATGAATCGATTTCATGTACAACAAGAAGTCAAGCCTCTCCAGTTGATACCTGTCACTACAATTAAATTCCTTTACTTTGTTTAAATGTTGATTTGAAGAAAAAAAGCCACAAAAAAACCCCACAACCCAAATGTGTGGTTTAGATTACATGACAAATTCTATCTTGAATGCTTCAGGTTGCACAGTGACAGTGCCAAAAGATGAGCAGGAGAGTGCCTGCACTGTTTTTGTAAGGAGAAAAAAGACCAGGGAGTGGGAAATCATGGGGTGTGATTCCCACAACCACTGAATCTACTCAGTAAATTATTTTTTCTTTAAAAAGAGGCAGCAATCAGTGCTGATTGAAATACCTTTGAATGCAGTTATAATGAAATTCCATTTCTCACCCAGACCAGAGTTGCAGCCATTGTTGGTAATGGTCTCCTTCAGAGCAATACAGTCATTGCTGCCTTGTGAGGTACCATGGGAAGCAGAGGCAGGCGATCCCTGAATACAATTTAACAGTAAGAGTTTACTGTAGAGTTATGCCCAGGGCTTGTCTGCCTGCTTTCTGGATCTATCCTGAGGAAAAGACAATAATGTGTGCATATTCTGTGGGAACAATGAAGAAGCACCTGATAAAGTGTATTTTTATTTCCAAAATGGCAATTCGAGTAATTGTACTTTGCTGTCCAGATCCCTAGTACAGTACTGTATACATATAATGGTCCATTGTTTTACATATTGATTATGCTGGATTGTTACTTGTTTTGTGGCAGGTCAAATCAAACCTGGTTTTCTATGACATTATATAAGACAATCTTGTGGCTGAATCAGAAAAACTGATGCTTTAGAGGAATAGGGTGAGAAGCAGACACGGTGCTCTAATCACTCAAAATAATTTCTTTCCATTCAGTGCTGCTATTGACCTGCATTAAGTAACAGCTGATTTTTGTTGTTATTGGATAGGATTAAAAAAGTAAGGTCCTTTCCTTATTTAGCTTCAGTTTAAAGGTTATTGCCTGCCAGTAGTGTTTCTTAGTTTCCTATATGATTAGAAACACAAAAGAGCTTTGGATGACACACAGTGAAAGGGTATATCTGGCTGTCATGTTTTCAGCCCTGACAATATGAAGTGCTTCCTGCATCAGCTCCGAGGTTCACTCCTCTCTATTATTTTTGTAAAGAGGTTTATATGAACCAGTGATCTTTTCTCTCCCTCCAAATCCAGTTCCTAAAGAATGAAAATATCCTGAAAAACAGATCTCTTTTCGTAGTAATTTTTTCCAACCAGCAGTGCATGCATTTTGGCCTTGTAAAACATTCTTCACAATCTTCCTTTCTGCTTTAAATTGCGGCTTCCTGATGGACTCTGATGGTACTGGGGCATCCTGCTCAGCTGCAGGCACTTGGATCCTATAGCAGGCTTCTCTGGGTCCCAACGAGCTGCAGGGAAAGGGCATGTGATTGCAAAACTTGGGATATGGCAAAAAGTAACACCCATGTATCAGTCGTAGAGCACCTCATAAAACAAAAAGAGTCTTCTGCTCGTCCTTGATCCTTGACTGCTTTGCCTGCTACAGTGGCCTAAAAAGGTCCAATACTAGTAAGGCTAGGGCAATTTTTCAGTTGTTCTTAGCGGGATGGATGCAGGTGGATTCATGCCATCTAACGTTAAACAGCGGTGGGGTGGATGCCCACACCCCAGAGAGTCACGGCTATGTATGCAGTGGGAAGGAAAAGGTGTTTATTTGAGACTACCTCATTTTAGTGAAGGCTAAAATATGTCAGAGAGGTTTCCTTATACTTGTCACCTTCTCTACAGGGACTGCAAAAGAAGTCCAGAGAACTAGGCCTGGTGTGTACACAGACTTGGCAAACACCTAGAGTTACTGAGATGAATCCACTGAGGGTTTTGTTGAGTGGTTTCAGCTAAAATCAACAGGAATGACATGGCAGAAACTTACCTTGACAATGCGTTGCTCTAAGAGCTGTCAGAGCAAATTAGCAGTGGGAGAAAACCTTTTCATAATACTACTGGCCTGTCTAAAATATTGGATGCCTTAAAAAGCCACCACATAGAACAATAAAGGCCAAATCAAAACTCTTGTACTGGCACATGCATATTTTAAACCAGTGCTGCTAGAGGATGATTTGACTGTACAAGCTTAAGTAATTCTGACAGACAAGCCAGGAAAATGAAGAGTTTCCTGACCAACTTCAGAAAATCTCTCAGCAACATCTTTATATTGCAGTGGTAGTTTGTTTTTCCATTTGAGTAGAAGGAGGGAAATCTGTTTAAATGATGTGCATTAATGAATATGTCTGCATATTCAGCGATTTGCCCCTGTGCATTTCAGTAATGACACTTAAAGACAGCTCCAAGGTCTTTCATTTTTGTTTGTGAGACAATGTGCTGCTTGACCTTGGAGAAATGCAAAAAAAGAACTGATGGCTAGACCCTGAAACAGTTTCAAACCAGAAAGAAATCACACATTTCTAATAGTGAAGGTGATTAATTCTTTTGCCAAAACAAGCTGTGCTTCAGTCAGACATAAATTAATGGGCTCAGTACATAGATAGCTAGACGACGTTTTCAAGTGTGTGATATACAGGAGATGAGATGATCTAGCTGTGTTTTCTCAGAGATGTAAAACTATTGAGGCACAACCTCTGAGAAAATTTTGTACTTCTTTCTTTGGCCTCGTTTCTTCCCTGTTCACAATGTCTTACAAAACATTGTCTCCCACATTTTACAATAATGGATTTATCATCTGATTATGCTCCCAAGGCGGCACAACAGTTGGAAGTGGGTGACATTTATTTTCTACATTCTTCCTTCAAGAATCCTGCCACATGCCAGCCCTATTTGATGATCTTGCCAAATTGCCTGTTACCAGTTGTTGGCTTTCATAATACTGAATCAGAGCTTCTAGAAGGACTGCATTGTTTCTCAGCACAGATCATTCCCCGAGACACTTAGCCAACAAAGTTTAGGATATAAGTGGGTAGAAACCTACTGGCTAGGCCTACTAGCCCATTACTCTGTGATGTTTTATTAATCATGCAAGGATGACTGCAATCCTTGTGCCTTGCAGTGTTCAACTCCTGCATTGTTTTAAAATCTAAGTGATCCAGAATTCAGGTGCCAGGGGTGAATTTCCTACAAAAGAGGGGAAATAATGGAGCTGCATAGCAGAGCACTGTGTTTGATTTCTTTGTGCTAGGTGAAGAAAATGCTAGCTAGAAAAAAAGTCTCTGTAGCTCATTTATTGATGAAAAATGTCAGAGGCACAATGGCCATCAGAATGTGGGACTATCTGCCTTCTGCTCTCAGACTTAAAGTGGGGAGATCATAAGAACAGCACTGAGAGACAGAATTGAGTAACAGCACTTGAAAATAAGTAGTTCTTGAGACATCCTGTTGACGAACATTCTGGAACATCTATTTCAAGTCTTTGAAGAAGTCACCTTCTTTGCTTTGCAATTTTGAAAGAGATTTAAAGAGCTATTTGATTTATAGTTGGCCTTAATGAAGGCAATACCATATTTTCCCACAACATCCAAGAAAGGAGAGAAAGCCTGTGAGGTGTACTTTCTGGACTAAAGTCTTCCATCAAGATGGCAGAATATGCATTTCCACTACTGGACAGATTTGCGTTTAATGTCTTTTCAAAAGATGAGGGCCATCTTCATCAAGAACTCTTTCTTCTGTAATGGCTTTGTGCCTTCTTTTTCCCAGCTCTCCATCCGTAGGGAAGACATCTACCTTTTCCCAGATACCTGTCTGAAAATGGTGAAGGCTGAAAAGGGGACCTCCGTTTCCAGTTTCTCATGGAGTCTATCCTTCCCCACACATGGCTCCAGCCCAATGAAAACACTGCAAGAACGTGTGTGCTAGATGTCACTGAGCTGCCCATTTTGTTTGCCAGAAGCTAACTCTGTGTTTCCACAGTGTCCCTCTCTGTGCAGATCTGAAGATGCAGTCTGGTCCTGAATCTCTAGCTAGTCAGAATATAATTCTTCAAATTAATTGATCTCATTTCCTGCCAGGCTTCTGTGCTTATTAGCCAATGTGATGCCAGCTGTAGTTCCTTAAGTACATCAGAAACAAAGGGCTATTATTTCTGGCTAAATTCCAGAAGGCTTATTACCTTCTGCTTCTTTTAAAATTCCCTCTGCAATTATGCTGGATAAGATTATTTGTCTTTTTTTTTTCTTTTTCTTCCTTGTACTGTTTTTTGTATAGCTGTGCTCTGTGTGTCATCTTCCATGCCAGAAGCAGCTGCATTTCAGTAACAAAGAAAGTAATCTCTCAGAATATAATAATCTCTGTATTCTGTGGGGGCTTACAGTATTTTTTAAATGATTTTGAGTTTTGCCATTGATGTTAGTCAGGTTTATCATCACTTATGTACAATTAGTCTATAAGGTCTGCCCCACATTTTTGACTGCTTAGATGAAAGGTGCTGTATAAATGACATTAGATGCAAAAGGTGCTTCTGGAGGTGGATGTGTAAGACATTTAGAAGAGTGAGCCTTTTAGATCAAAGTAGCAACCAGTCTCTTAGATGACAAATTAACTTCTCTGACAAGAACTGGTGGTCAGTACAGTGTGTCCCAAGAGATGTCTCTCCCTTGCAACAGATGGATTTGTTTCCCCTATTAAAAGATATTTTAAAGTAAAATATGATATAATGCCTGAATTAGATTTTACAAGAATGAGGCACACCACGAGTAATCATATTGCTTCAGGCATGATGGATGTTGCTTTGTGCGACATTATATTCTTGAGCTTCATGGACTGTGTACAGGCACACAATGTAATCTATAATTGAACTAAATCGTGTGAAAGGGTTTGTTACAAGGCTAATATGGTAATGAGTATAAACTAGGAGTTTGCTGAAAAAAAACCCCAGCATAGGAGTATATTTCTTGAATTTCTGGTGGCTGGAGGATAAAAAAGGGAGGGGAGGAACCCTCGTTAAATGTGTTTTTAAGCTCGGTAATGTTCCCTCACCCCTTCTTCAGACAATTTCCATGCATCCAGACTGTAGTTTGCAGTTGTGGTGCTGGAGGTTGAACCGGCCAGTGAGTGTTCAGGCGACAGCAGAGGGCAGTGCAGAGCTAAGGCTGGCACCGCAACCTCAGCCCTGGCAGTAAATTTTCCTTGTTATTAAATAAAATCATAGGGCTAATTTAGCCTCAGAGGAAATTAAACTGCTAATTACATGTATATAAACCACCGAAAATGGGCCTGGTTGTTGCACACAGAAAAAAAAATAAATCAAAATCGCCCAACTTTGTTTCTTGTATTTTAAATATGTAATTATGGTAACGGGCAGGACTTGGAGGAGATTTTGTAAGGCTTTTATGCATGTGCGTGCCTCTGTGTGTGTGTTGTGCCTCTGTGTATGTGTGCATGCATGTGTTTATAAGATTGTGTGTCTGTACGAGAGCGTAATCTAAACCATTTCCACAGCCCATCTCCTGCTGAGTAAACAATAGTGCTTTTTTTCTCTTTCATTTATCCAAGCCAATGTCTTTATAAATGCTGGATAATATGCCCTTGGGTAACATAAGGGCAAAGCTCTAATTGAATCAGGTCAAGACTCCACACATTATCTCTGATAGCACTTTTTAAAATGTAGCTTCCTCTGTCAGATCATCTTGCCTCTGAATCACTCTATTGGAGGTAATTCTGATGTTAAGAAATTAGCATTGGGGATCTTATAAATATACAGTTGCAAGAATTATTGCTTGCTGATGTCAAGCTTGCACTGATCTGTTAATCTGGTTGTTAAAAACCATCTCAGCAAGATCAACGGATGTGTTATGACTTATAAATGTGTCTAAGCTATAAAAAGGATAAACATCTAGTGTTTTAGATCACTTGAAAGTCTTCAGTACCATGAAATGTTTGTTCCCTCTGTAAGTGTGTCCTTTTAAGACAATTGAAACCTGAGCCCGAACCACAGTCTAAAGGACCAAGACAGATAATGTTTTTATTGCATGCCACAGATTTAGCAGCCTGCATGGCTAAAACGTTAGACATTAAAACATAATTGGGCACCCACCCTTGCATCAGCATCATGAAGCTTTGTTGATTGGCACCTGCCTCCAAACAAAATGACTGGGAGTATCCTGCCCTTACAAAGGCAGAGGGCTTCTGGCACTGAAGTTCTCATTTTGCTGTATGCCCCCATTAATGCCAGACATGCCTGAAAAGATCTGCAGTTTATATCTACAGGCAGAGCTGAAGAGTCACACTAAAAATGTATAAAAACATGAAAATACACTGTGTTTTGGTAGACTAACCAAGGCATTCCTTGGACATTCCCCCTGTGCAGTGCAGTAATGCTAAAAACAAGAGATGAATCCCATCAGCACCATAAGATTGCCAGGGTTATTTCTTAGGTTAAAAGATTAACATTTAACACACTTTTGCTCTCAGGATGAGAAATTTTGTAATCTGAGAAAGCGAAAATTTGACGTGTGCCCAGACTGAATTCTGGAGGTATATCTCTCATTTATATATATTTTTCAGTTTATTCTTCTAAGTCTTCTAAAGGTTTTTTGAAAAGATAATAATGATCCATTTTACTTATCCATCAAGAGCTTTGAACTGAAAGCTTTTTTTCCTGAGTATATAGTTAGAGCATTAAGGGCAGTATGGGTAGACCAGCCAATCAGAGTAATGAGTCTCCACTGCTTGAGAAAGCGAGATTAATCTAAATCAAATACTTTCCACTATGGCAATTTTAACTAATTCCCTCATGAAAGTACAAGAGATATGTGAAACCCCTACAGTCAGCATAAACCTCCTGGTAGGGCTAGACAGGTAATACCTTTTAAGCTTGTTAATGTCTTATCCTGCTGGTTTCTACAACTGACTCAAAGAATAGCTGAGTGCTTCTCAACCTGTCATTACAGAGGAAAGCAACTTCCAGCATGGAGATGGAAGGGGCGATGCTGTGTTTTATATATCATGGCTTGAAAATATTTATATGGCTACTGCTGTCTGGACTGGTGTAATTAATGCCCTTATTAGTTTTCCCAATGCATTTGTAATATGCAGACAGAAATATTCAGGTAGAAAATTCTCTCAAAAGGAGAGGCTTATTTATTTATTCATCTGTCAGTCAAAGGTTTCTGTTGGAACTGCCTAGGCTACATGTGGGGAGGTCTCTTCACAAAGGGGTCCATAGGCACATCCGGCCTATGGAGTAACAGGTGTCGCATATGAAGAAGAAGGAAGTGCTGCCTTGCAAGATGGGGTACTTGAGCTGCAGCTCCTTCTATTTTTGCTGGAGGGGCAACTTCTATCTGGCTATCTAAATCCTTTGCAGTAACAAAATGCATGCTTTGGTATTGTTTTCACAATCATAGTATTTTATGAGCTCTGTGCAGCAGAGTCTCAGTAGTTGTACAACAGCAACAGCAGAGCTACACTGATTTACATCATCTGAGAATCTGTCATTTTCCTCTCTAAGGTTCCCTGATCAGTGTTAAATGAAGATTCATATAGAAAACCAGTATTATTAACACATTGAAAAGTCTTTGCAAATCTGAACATTGAAAATCAGGGAACAGGGAAGACGAAAGTTTAAGAAATATATTCAGAACCATGCAAGTGAGAAAAATGAAGAGTATACCTTTGATCTTATGATTTTCCTCTTCCAGAAATAGTCAGCCAGAATGCCTGCCCAGAAGACAAGCAGAATAGGGCATCTGACAAACACAGAAGGTGCCACTTTCACTTAGAAATTGCACCCATTTCCCTTCTGATTTGTGGTTGCTTACTCAGTTTGCCTCCAGTCCTACCCCGACAGAACAACTCCCTGGTGACTGCAGCTCTTCTGATGCTGCCACTGGGTCCCTCTAATAATAAAAGCTGCTGCGGTAACATATAAAGCCACAAATGCTTGCATGATTTGTTATTGCTTCTAGTTTAAAAGGGGGAAAAGTGCTTACCAAGAAGTGAAATATTTGCTCCTATTAGCAATGGATAATTTTATCCCCAGGTTCTCTAGTTACGGTTTTTTGATTACAGGGGTAACTGGCGTAGAACATTACAGAATTGTTGTTGTTTTTCTTACTGCTTTTGTTAGAGACAATGTCTCATGCTCCAAAAGAAACTCTGTTACAGACACTTTGATAATAGTAGTACAGAACTTCTTTGCTAAAAGAAAAGGTATTATTAAGCACCTAGCAATTTAGCACAGTAAACTCTCAACTACTGGATATTGTATCAGTGTTCTTGCAGAAGAGAGGATTTAGACATCAAATTGTGAGAGATTTTTTAGTGTATATCAACCAGCCTGACTCTTGCAAATGCGTGAAATAAATGGTTCTTTTACTCTTGGAGGGCATGGCTAGACAGTATATACAGTGGGAACAATTTTAAGACTAACCTATTGAGATATATATATATTTCAACTGTATTAAGAATTCATACATTATCTCCTTCCTTACTGAGTGAAACTATTTGTAAATTCCCTGTGAACATATAAGTGTTGTTTAAATACCACATGTGCGCCATCAGTTTCTCTCTTTGCCTTACAATGCTTCCAGGTGTAGTCTGCTTAAAATGCAGCCATGTTATAGTTTTGAAGCACATTTAAACCAGGAGTTAAAAGCTATAAACAAGCTGGTTTACTTCGGCAACAAAAAATCTGAAGTTTACAGGAAAAGAAGGGTATAAATGACTGGGTATTGAAAATCTTCAGAACAGTAATTGTTTACTTGGGTAACCTGTATTGTTGCATAACAAACTCCTTGGACCCAGCATATCATTTTCTGTAAGTATTTTGGGATCTGGTCTCAGAGGTCATCCAAGCTGGACCAAATACTTCTGCCTAACCTTTTGGTCACAGTCTGTTATGAAATACCTTGGATAATCAGTAACAAATTCTTCCTTTCAGCACCCTGGCACACTGACACAACAGTTTACTGCCATGGTTTTGCCTGAGAGCCGTCTCAGGTAGAACTGCCATCTTCACTTCATACACCTCACCTATGTCATGGTATCAACCTCCTATGCTAGCTGAAGTGAACTATTGTTTAGGAGACCATAACACCTTATAAATGGCCTGTTCAGTAAAAGGCTGAAACATGTTCTTCCAAACTATGGGCAAACCATTACACTGGAGAGAAGTACTAGGGCAAATTCATGTGTATTTCATTTCAGTAAGAAACACAGGAAGAAAAATTAGGTGAATCCAAGTGGAAAAAAAAATAATTTAATGTAAGAGGATATCTCCTTCTACCTGTCAGACAATATAGCAGGGTAAGAGAAACAAAGGTCATAAAATTATGCTTGATTATGTCTTTTTATATAGGCACTACTTATTTATGCTATTAGACTTCAAGTAACTTTGCTACAGGAGAAAACAAGCTGAGGGAAATGGTTCATTGCAGAAGCTGCAGAAACTAATGCATATAAGCGCTGTTGCCAAGAAAATAATTTCCATTTTTAATCACAGAATTCAGGATAAATCACAGCAAATGTAGACAATACAAAGGGCTATTGAAAAGACTAGTTTAATAGAAATATGTCAAGATAAATGTAATATATCTTGTGAAAAGCCTACATTTAAGGAGAATAAAGATCTCCTGATATAACTGAAATATTGCAAACATCTTTTCTGCCAAAAGGAGATTTGAAAAGAAAGTTGCGTTACTTACAACAGTATTCTTATAATCAGATTATTTTTTAAAAATCTACAATCATTAACAAGCCCCATTTGTAACATGGCATATAAAGGGGACATGGCTTTCCTGCTGAGTCCTCCAGATTATTCATTCTTCAGGCAGTGTAGAAAACCTTCTCTTGGCACACGTGTCCGCAGGTTACCCAAAGATTACCTGTATAAACTCTATTAAAATTCTGAAGATTTTAACACTAAGACATGAGAAACAGACTGAGAAATTCAAGTCCATTAGAGTAAATATAGGTCTTCAATGAAATACATATCCTCTACTTCTTTCATCTGCCTATAAACTATTTCCTAGTCAGGATTAGATCTTTGCCAGTTGGAAAACTCAGGAAGAAAGATTTCTTTTTTTTTTTTTTTTTAATTTGTTTTCAAACTCCTAAACTTGCTTTGTGTCTATGATTTTTCTGAAGTTTTATTACATCCAAGATGACAAGAGTACTGCTGACCTGGAGGTTTATCTCTTATTAGGCTCCCAATGTGAAATCTCCACCTTACTGTCTGTGCTAGGTTAGATCATTCCTGGAGACTGTTCCTGGCTGGTGAACCCTGGGCACACATGCAGACACTGGCCCTGGATTGTATATTCCCAAGCATACATTCTCCTGAAACCTCCTCAGGTTAGGTGACTCTTAGATTCTGCTTCCTGTCTTCTGGACACGCCTCTCTGCTAAAACACGATAAAAGCTCATGTGTGCATGATGGTTATCTTTGATTGCTTCAGTTCTTAAAATTTACCCAAAGACCAAAAATGATACTCGAATATATAGTTAACTAGGGTTGGCCCATATAAGAACTGGAAAGATCATGTCCTCTTCTGAATCCTTACCAAGTGTACACAGACACAGCCATGTATATTCCAACAGTCATGCAGCAGCCATGGCTTTTGTCCCAAGGGACAACGAAACCAGCTGCCTTGGCCAGCACCCAGTGTAGGACAAAGAGGAGAGCTGTCTCGTGTGCCTGCCCCAGCAAAAGCCTTGCCTGGGGGCCACAGCTCCCCTATTTCCTGAATATTTGACTGCAGAATCAGCTCCTGTTCTCCAGTCGCCCTTAAGGCACTGACCCCAGAAGGTATACATGTATTCTATAGTGTGAAAATAAACTCTTGCAGTCAAGCATAAAAATGTTTTACTTTTATCAAGTGCAAACAAATCACCTTGGACTCAACAAAGAATGGTTGGTGACAACAGGTAAGCCACCCCATGCCCAAAAGTACTAGACCACTAGACTAGACTATTAAAACAACATAAGAGAGGATAAAATATTTACATTTAGTCCAATGTTCATTACTTGTAACCTAGTCAAGTTCAGTTCAAACTAATGAGGATGAAAAGTAAGTTTTACACGTCTTGTTTCCTGACAAAAAAGGATAAAAAAAGACACCCCCCCCCCAAATATTATGGATCTTAGTACCATTCCTAACACTGACATTGTCACTCCATTTTACATCCTTTGAGGTCCTTTCTCTGCCTATTTTGATCTACTTCTTGCCAAGTCAACTGTCCCATGTTGCCCATTGCTAAAGTGGAGGGATTTTATCATCTCTAAGTTCTCTCCAGACTTAGAAGCTATAGATTAGCTTGGTTGTGTACGTTTTGTGACTGAGAGTGCTGCAGATACTATTTGTTTTGAAATTTTTTAAGGGGCACATGTAGCATAAACCTGTGAGTGTACATGCTATGGCAAGTATTTTGATAGGTAATGTAGGCTATAAAGCTTAGGGGATCCTGGTGTAATTGCGGTGCTCTTAGGATGCTGTAGATGGACATCTAAGGTTAACGAAGTCAAGACAAGCAAGGGTGGGCATTGTTACTGGGAGGCTGAACACACAGCGTAAGCACAGCAGCAGTAGAGATGAGTGACAAAGCAGTTCAATATGGACATAAATTCACTTCTAGTTGATTGTAAATGAAAAAAATGAAGTGGAAAAGATCACTTTGGCGTAAGTTTACCTTCTGAAACCATGGCAGTAAAGTTGTTTTTATTTCTGTCATACACTTCAGATTAAACTTCCTGAATCACAAACTGATGAAAAATAGGAGAGAAACAAAATACATACATTAAAAAAGGAGTGCATGATTTTTTTTCTTTTTTTTTTTTTTTTTTTTTCAAAAAACCAGAATAAACTTATCTTCCTCAGGAACTTACCTAACTAAGATGTGATCTCATTGATTTAGCAGAGGAGGAGAGAAAAGCAGATGCTTCTTTGTAGTTTTTAGTAGGAAGCTCAGACTATTTTGAGTGTTCCAGAGTTGGGGGGGGGTGTTAATAGCTGGAAGAAGTCCTACCCTTTTGTATTCTCAACACGAGAAAAAAGACCTAGGAAGTAGACAAGTGGTGCTACCTGATGAAGGCTGGATGAATGTGAGATCAAGAAGATGAGCTTTCATTCTGTATATTAGGAAAACAATTCTCCACCTTTTGTTCACAGAACATAACTTTTTGTTATTTTCTTTTTTTCAGCAAAATGTCCTCTTTTTCATGAAAAAACATGTAATAATTCTTAGTGATCACAGGAGGAAATGTGCGAGTTATAGTTTATGTTCTTTTAACATAAACTAGAAAAACTCTATTTTTTAGGAATATTTTCCTTTTTATTTTCTGTGACAAAACCTCTCTCTTCAACTGTGGCTTTTCCAGCTTCCCCATTTCTTATCTGTCTCCATTGCTACCTACCCAAGAAAAATGGCGTTTTGTCTTTAGTTTTTAAGTTACAGAAAATTTGTAGCTAATTTTTTATTGCCAGAACTGTGGTCAAGAGAAATGAATCACTTTTCCTAAGGTTACATGAGATGCCTTTGCCAAAACCGGAAACAAAAATGACAGCTCTTGAGCCTCAGTTCAGCATCTCAACCACAGTACAATCTTTCCTGCCTCATATAGCATCTGTTAAAGACCTGTAATTAATTGCTGCAGTAGTTCCCAGCTTACCAAAAGCAATAAATAAATAAACAAAATGCATGTTTCCTGAATGACTGAAATCCCACCTTTCAGTCTCGGTGGGTAAATATGACGCACATCACCGTACTCTGTGTAGTTTTATCAGGCATGATTGATTTGATAATAGGTGGGTTTCATTTCAATATCTGTGACAATGGAGGGAGAGGGGAATAAGAGAGTGGTACAGTATATCAGGTATTTAACAAAGACAACCTGAAAATCAATAATAATCCTTCACTGGTGGCTGAAATTTTCAGACAACTTAAGCAGACGAATGGCCCATAATGTCACTCAGTAGTATTAGTCTATTCATAGGCTCACTCTTCCAGTAAATGAGAACTGTTGTTGATTAAAAATCCATTCTAAGGATGCTCACCAACATATTAAGTAGATCTCATCTTCCCAGTGGAGTGAAAGTATTTATCTTTTGCTTTTTCTCAGCCTTTATTCCGCACTATCTGTCTAATCTCCAGGGGTTACCTAGTATGAAATTCTGCATGCCACGTCCCACTGCCCCCATGTGGCCATCGGTCTCCACAGGGTGACTGCCCCCATGCCAAGTCTTCCTCCTATCACAAGCAAGGCAGCATTTTGAAATGCTGTTTAAGGTATGTAGGTGGCCCCCATGATAGTATCTCACGTTCCTGAATGAAATTCTTACTTGTGAGACCCAGTGAGGTAAACCCCAAACATTTTCCTCCTTTCTGTGTGACAAATTGATGCACAGAGTTGCAGTGGAACTTGTTCAAACCATCCCATAGAACCTCAGATGGGGCCGGGATGAAACTGTAATCCTCTGTCTTAAACCGGTGCCATTATCATTGCATGGGCTGTGAAACCTAACCATCCGCTAAACCCTTATCACCAGAATATCCCATACCCTTTATTGGAAAAGAAAGGAAGGGAAAAAAAAAAAAATGTGTAGATGGCTAGGAAGCACAAAGTACAAAACTTTCAGAACAATTGGAGCAAGATATTATGCTGGGGTAAAAATGAGCACTGACAACAGACAATTAAAGGTGAAATGTGTACTTTGCTTAACTACTACAGTAGATTTTCAACTAGTAAATAAAATGGCATATGGCAGAGGGGAAGTTAATCCACATAGATTGTGGGAAATATTCTTTTTTCATGGGAAGTTTCAAAACCAATTGAACTTTTTTAAAAAATATTTATTTTCAATGTATACTAGAGAAAAAAATAAAAAAGGAACTTAATCTTCTTTCCAATGAAACATATGTACCTTTTTACTAGGAGAAATATCCATCTTAAATTTAAATTGAAAATATCAACCAGGTAATCTGTTTTCCTCTTCTAGTAATAATTCAAGGTGCTTGCCTTTTTTAAGCATAGTTTTTGGTTTTTTGTTCTTTTCTTTTTGTCCCTGTTTGAAGTAAAACCGAACCAATTTTGTGTTCTGTAATTTTACATGTTAGCTAGGCCTCCTCTAACTCTCTGAAATTAACGGCAGATTGTGGAGAAAACTGCTCATTCTCAGAATGATAAGACCAATGTTTGTGCTATGTGCCAAGGAATGGCATGCAGAGAGGCCC
>KZ505883.1:251949-282740 GCA_002844005.1 Limosa lapponica baueri | reverse complement strand
CGGTTTTGGTGATTTTGGCTAAAACCACGACACTTTTTAAATCGGAACATGATCATATAAGATACAGAAGGACTTGCCAAATTTTGATGAGCTTTACCAATTTGGAACAAGTTCCTCATCCAGGTTCATGATATCCTGGAATTATTAGAGCCACGAGCATTTTACAAGATGAAATCCACTCCTGAAGAGATCATTAAGTCCTTTGTCTCTCAAGAGCATATAAACCATGTGTATTTTCATTAGCTGCATATAGTCCTTTTGATTTCTATTAGATTACCTGCATAAATGAAGTTATACAGAGCTGTGAATTTTTGAAGATCAGGACCACTGGGGAAAAGACACAGTGGATAGAATGCAATGGAAAACTTAAAATGAGGTGAAGGTGAGGATGGCATGTAATGACAATAGGTGGCTATGTGCTCCAGTTATGGACTAGTAGGTAGCAAGTTTTATTTTTCTTCCAATAAATAGGTGATCACTGATGATTCCATTCCTGGCAGTATTACTATTATCATTCAGGAACTCACTGAATAGAGTATCCTCCAGAGTAGGTTCTTGAGAGCTGCTGTACAAGTGAAGTATAAAACTCCACAAAGATAGATAAAGAGACAGAAGAACGAAGTACTATGATGATGCCTGTAAATTGCAGTGAAAGCAGGGATTGGTTAATGTAATTTGGATTGCTTCATATTTGATTAACTAACAGTTGATTGAAAAATTCTGCCTGAGGTAAATTAGTACTGGGTATTCAACACCTCCAGTAGCCTGACTGCTTTTAGAATGTCCTTATCTGAATGAAATCAGGAAAAAAGCAATGCTTTTGGTTTTTTTTTCTGACAATGCTAGTTATTGATCACACTTCATTATGATTTTTTTCTATTGTTCACATTTGCTTGTCCACCTCCAATGTCAATTTCCCAGTTTCTCTTGTGATTTATCAATAGCAGCTGCCAGCCAGGAGGTTATTATAGTTCAAGTGGAATTAATGTGGCAAAGGAAGTCTATGGGCTCAATGAACAGAAAGATAGGATTGACTTATTACCCAGGAGATGGTGGTCTCACCCCCACGCAATGAATTCAGAATCAAGTTGCTCTGACAGCAAAAGACCAGATTAGTGCTACCTCTATTTTTGCTATCAACTCTAAACCTTTCACAAACAATACATTCAGTATTACTGACTCAGGGGGAAAACAAAAAAGAGGATTCAGCTGTTCATTGACCTGACCTCATCGTGTATAGAACAGGGTAGGAAAAAGACACTTATAACAGCAGTATATTAAAAATGAAGCGTGCTGAAAGAAGTGTTGAAACAGGTCAGATGTTTAGCAAATCGTCAGTTTATCATTTTTAGCTATATTCAGAGGCTGGAGCAAAATACAGATTGGTCACTACAAGAATTTTTAAATAAACAGAGCAGGTCAAGCTCTAGTAAATGAGTGTTTGAACTGCAAAAGGAATCACATGTGGTTTCACTTAGCTTAATGTGGTTAGTAGGAATTTCCAATTTTGAAGGGTGATAATAAAGCAGGGGTGTTTTCTGGTACAAACGATCAGCAGTTTTTAGCCTTTGTAAATGGAAGGAGGTCCATGGCTCTTAATAAATTTAAAGAGGGCAGCTGCTCACAGGGGCCAAGTTGTATTCTCACCTCTTTGTTAGGTGGGGTGAGAGGGGTACTGGTAATTTCTACACTGGAGAACCTAGGTGCCTGCCTTTTCTGGTTTTCATGGAGGAGACAGTCTTTTCATCAGCTCATTGGCAACATCTTGCATCTGTGCTTCTGAGTGAACCAGCTCCTTGGTGCTCAGGGAAATTGAGAGGTGGGAAGTGATTACTGATATCTTGGCTAAGGTAAGTTAGATTCCTACCAAGTTTCTGCAATGAGCTCAAAACCAGTACTTGCCAAAGGCAGAACCTACTGTGACTGTTTAGGATGTGTGTGTTCTGGCTGGCTGGCAAAATGGACAGAGAAAACTTCCACCTATGCTTCCTTCATCCTTTCCCTTTGGAGATGATACGATCTTTCTCTTCTTCCAGATGCCAATTTTCATGACACCCGTAGGAACTTAAGTGCCTTGAGACTCAAGCCTGTTGACCGGTTTCAATTATATTTGACAGAAGGATATAAAAGTTATTAGGCGAAGGCAAGGAGGACAGAGACTCCAACTGAAAAATGTGGAATCCTAAAGAATGACATGATGTCTGCTGTAAGTACACATGAATTTTCAGGATAAAATAAGAATTAAAACAAAGGCATATATTGATAGATTGACAATAAGTACTATGGTGGGTCTTTTTCTTTGGTAAATGAGGAATTGATGAGGCAGTGTGAGGAATTATGTTGCAACCAACCCTCATCTTGTTTTGATCCTAAGAAACAGATTATACTTCATTATGCAATTTCCAAACCATTACGAGAACAACAAATTATTCTCAGTTAAAATTCTTGTATCATTGGCAGACTCAAATCTGGGGAATTAAACAGATGAGCTTAATCATGATGGGTGTCCATTTATCCTCTTTTCTGGCTCCTGGATAATTGGAATAACAAAGAATTCAAACTCGTCTCTGCTTTCTCAAACAGACAGAGAATAGATTTTCAGCAGGAAGGGCTTCTACTGGACAGATCCAAACAGTCTTAAGCATTGAATCCGAATATTCATCCCAAGTTTTCACGTAACAGTGATTAAGAAAAATTGGAAAATTTTAATTTTACCATTTCATTAATATTTGAAATATGCCTATATACTGTCATATTACCAGAGCTGGAAGTGATAAAATAATAAAACAATTGCTTTTAATTTAAAAAAAAAAAAGGAAAAAGAAAAAAAGAGAAAAAAAAAAAAAAAGAAGGAATAAGAACAGCCTACCCTGGACCTTGAAGCACTGGGAATCTTGCAGAAAACCTGTTGTTACTCACTTACATGTGCAGAGAACATGTGAGTCACTCAGCTCAACTAAGGTATGTGGCTGCAAGAGGTTGGTATGACTGCAGAGAAGTCTCAAAAAGCAAGTTGTAGAGACACTTATTGGAAAACATAGGAAAAAGAATGCAGATAAAACTGGACTTATCATGATGGCAGTACATGTCACAAGGCATACCATGATGAGATATAAAATAAGTGCTTAATTGCAAAATCCTTGCAAAAAGTGTTTTATCATAGTAAAATGTGGATTATTGGATTAAGACTAGCAAAATTGTAGTACAATTTGAAAAAAAATGAGGGGTATCTGCATAGCAGCTTCTCAAATGTACTTGCAGTGGCAATAAGTTAATTGTTATAGGAAAAATTAGATAAACTTTTGGAATTGCACATCTTAAAAGCAGCAGGACACCATCTTTTCCCTCAAGATGGGCTGTAAAAAGTAGTCCAAGATAGTTGAAGTTTTTTATCTGACTGTTTTCACAGGGATTAATTCATCACAACTGCATTTCTTACACCTTACTTTCCCCAGCTGGCACACTGTGGTTTCTGTTTACTGATTCAGAAATGTCTTGTCTTATAATCCTCCAGTTCTCATGTATAATCCTCTGCTCAACTCAAATGTTTCTTGACTGTATTGGATGTTATCACATCCTAATGACTATCTGGGTATGCAGGTATCTCCAGGGGTGTTCATCCTTTTGTGATCAACAGCTTATTTGATTCAATGTTTAGTAGAGGTGTGGTTGGGTGGAGTTTTACCATTTTTGTTTGGATGGGTTTTTTCTCTTTTAATATCACTCTCTTAATTTCTTCCAGATATTAGTATGTATTAATAATTTTATCATATTAATCTATATTTTAGGGTGCTTGGTTGACTTTACTTAGGGTCTTAATGGTTTCAATATGTATTTCATTTTCATTTTGGAAGGTGCATAAAAGTTTTCACCTTTTTGGACATTCCTGATTTGCTAAGGAATGTGTTTTCTCTATTAGAACTTAATGGAAGATCTTAACTAAGTTTCTAATGTTTTGAAAAACAGTTATTTCTTGTTGTTATAGTCATCTTGAAGCAACTGATTGGTTATGCTATGTTAACCATACATGTTCTCTTATCACGGTCTTCAGCTCTTGCTGGGGTAAACTTCTCCTGTGGCCACTTTCAGAGTTTGTTATTTGTTACAGAAAGATCTATGCAGCTCAGAATAGCACAGGTCTAATTTTGGGTGGTAATCCCAGTGCTGCAGGCAGTTATGCATTAACTGATGAGAAAAATAATGGGACATATCCTGAAGTGCCTTATGTTTTACCTGGAAAAAAAAATAGAAATATTATTTACTTTTAGGTTTTGACTCTTTAGGGAAGGGTATCTCATACAGCTAAAAATAGCCATGTGCTGTGAGAGTTAGTATCTCCCTTTTTCTTTCTTTCTTTTTTTTTTTTTTTTTTAGTGGAGAATAAAATGCTATTGGAGCCTCTCATAAATTCACAATTCCAGACTTGAAATCTTAAGAAATTCACTGAATATTACAATACAGACAATAAACACACAAAAATTGTAAACATTGTGGAAACATAAATGAGTAAGTTTTCTGTGCTCTATCATCATTGCTGTATTCATTCATTTCTGCACAGCTGCTGATATCATAGGCAGACAAAATGCTTTTCTTATTCACACAGACCAGTCCAAACTGGTGTCTGAAGAATTGGCAGAATTTTTACCAGCTCTATCATGTATTTGCAAATAAATACTTCTGGCCATCATTGGCATTGATTTAATTTTCTCAGTGTTTATAAAAAAAATCTTTGTAAAAATATGGTAAAGCAAAACTAAGTTATCCTCTTATCTCCTGTAATATGAATTTTCAGAGTGCCACAAGAGAATAAATCACATCAGAATAGATTGATTTTCTTCGGAAATACCCCTACAGAACTTCAGGATGGGCCATAACACTACTTGAATGCAAGTCATTGACATCAGTGCAAAAAGGATCTTGTTCAAGAGGTTTTAAATATAATGATCATATTGTCAACCTTTATAATGTAAATTTCATGACAATTTGAGCTTTGCAGCAAATGCTGTCTTGTCAAATTCATTTCTTGAAATATATATTAAGGAAACGGTTTTGTGTAGAAGGAGCATTCAAGAAATTAATGAAACTCTTCTTTCTCTGTTGCTTTTGATTTAAGACACTACCCTTTGCTGCTGCTAAAATGGTAACCGAAGAGCATACTGCAGGTAATGGGCTAAGCAACACAAACTGGTATTATCCTGAAAAAGTTTGAACAGTATGTCATTTAACTCGGGAAGGCAAAGCACCGACTTCACAACCTCATCAATCTGCAATGGGGCAGGTTCACAAATTCCTTTTGCCAAATAGCAAACACTAATCTTTCTCTGGATCTTGAGGCAGCTGCCAAAAATGAAATCCATGACTGTCATAGGCTCAGGAACTCCTCAGATGTTCCATTCACTCCCTGGTGGTTTTTTTTTCTGAGGCTGGAGGTGAACCCTTTTTTTTCCTAGCTGACTTGTAAAATACTGACTGGTAGTCATGTTTGTGGGTTAACCTTTCTAGTTTGGCATGCTTCTTTTATTATTTTTTTTCTTATTACAATTTTTTATGGATTTTGGCCACTCAGCTGCTAAACTGATTGGCCATATGTGGAGATGTTGCTCTTTTATGTGTGGATTGGGTTTCTGTGACTTTCTTTTTATCTGTGTGTTTTTCTCAGCCCAACTATCTGGCTCTGCATGTGCTGAAGAGATATTAGCTATTATCATGAAGAAAATTATCTTATTTTCCCTGACACATGTGAAAGGAAGACAGTAACATGTACTTTGATTTTTCCTATAATCTCCTTTGGTCTTCTGAGCATGTTGTACATCTGCTTGCCTTTAGAGGCGAACATCTTTAGGAGCTCAACCAGAGCAAGAATTAGCTCTGAACCTCACAGCATGCAGTGCCTGAATGATGTTAGCCCTTAAAACATTCTTTTTTGTTCTTTAATAAAAATACTCCCACAAGTAATTTTATATTCAAATTTGCTACTGTTTCAGGTCTTGAGCATGCAGAGACTGAAGTAACAGCAAAAATACATTGACTTCCCCCAAGCAAAATCAGGCTTTAGTGGCTGATTCTGTGGCTGGGCAGGTTCTGCCAAAGAGTTAAGTAACTTGGAATTATCAGGTGAGCAAATAGCAAATGGAAGAGTTGCATTCAGGTGCCCACAAGCTGTAGCCTCTTAGTTTTGTGGGCTGTGCAGCTAATACTTATTCCACTGTTATTCACAGTAGGTGGCACATGCTATAGACAGATACTGGTGTTTCTTCTAATTTGTGCTAGGTACTTCAAATACATTCTAGCTTTATTTTATATTGCTACTTAATAGCTTATGGTTCTTTATTTTTAGTTCTTAGAATACAATTAGGAGGCTGAGGTAAATTTTCCTAAGAAGACAAATTTATGCATATTATTTTTTTATAATAGCCCAATGAACAAACAGTAATTCATAGAATTAAAGCTTTAAACCTGATTGAGCAAAGCACTGAAAACAGACCTGTGAGTGGGCCTATTTACTAAAACAGTGATCTCTAAAGTTAAGTGCTTGCTTAAGAGTCTTATAGGATTGTGTACCTTAACAGCCACCTCTTCTTCCAGACTCCTTTTAAGTTTCTTTCAAAATGCTAATTAGAATAATAACACCTTTTACACTCACACCTTATACATTCACTGAGGAACACAAAGCATAAAATAATAACCAAAAAAGGACAAAGCACAGGTAAACTAGAAGTGAGTACTTGACTCCACAGGCTAGTCACAACTTCTTTGCCACATGTCATCCATCACCAGGATTTTGTTTATTCCAGTGACAAATCCTTTGGAACAAACCCTTATGTTCCTGAAGAAATGAAGTGTCTAATATATTGATATAAAATCAATAAATCAAGTATGAGAATAGACATTTAAATGAAGTACTAAACGGCTGGTAAATGTCAATGTGATACCTAGCACATAACTCTTATTTAGCTGATTCATTTTAGCCCCTTTAGGAGCCTGTTGATTTTTAAACAAACTGCAGTGTTATAGGTATTCTGCAAGAAATATGTTGCTACAAACATTAGCTCTCTTGTAACTGATCGTAAAGCCAAGCCGAATTTTAATGTTAGAGTGATTAAAAAATGGACCTAGATGTTTGAGACAAGGAATGCATGGTATGAATTTAGAACAGGACACAAGAAGTCTTCATCTTCTGATGATGACGAAAAAGTAAAGTAGTGGTGAGACATCATAAACTGGCAATTCATTCCAGCTAATACATGAGGTAGTATCAAAGTACCTGCTACTTACAGGCTCATTCTCTGTTCACTAGTGTGGTGCCTAGTTAGATTGGTAGAAATGGAATTGAATACTAAAGTGTGAAATCATACATGAACTCTGACATTTATTTGGATCCTAAATTTCTCAGACTGGGAAGCAACATACGTCACAAGAAAATTAGGCATTATGATTATGAAAGAATGGAAATTACTAAGATACAAAAAAAAATATTTTGCAGTATTTAGACCAGTTGTCTTTATGAAAGCTGATATTAATGTCCAAGTGCTGAAATTCCTGTGTGCCTTTGTAAGTACTGCTGAGCACCCCCAGTTTGTCCTGGCTGCTTAATTGGATTAATTTTTCTTCCAGTATTAGTTCCACAGTTATTAATGTCCAATATTTTAACATGAAAATCTCACTGCCAATGGCAGCAAAATAACAGTTATGGCATTTCAGAGTACACATTTTACACGTTTGTTAGTAAATATAAGAGAGGAATGAAAGAGTGAACAAAGCCTTCAGAAATCACTAATGAAGGGTCTGGCATGCAGTATTTACAGATTTAAGTACAGGCATTGAATTTCTTGCCATAATGGAGAAGGCAAAGCAATTAACAAGTCAATGGTTTTTGCTGTGGGTTTACCTGTTTCAACATACACTGCCAAGATCTTAAAAAATTTAAAGTACTGTTCACAACATAGACGAATTATATTTTTGTTAGCGTCAAGGAATAAGATATTAGAAAAGTTTCCCCTCACACTTTTTATGGATGTTTGCCATGTGTCATTATGTTCATTACAAAATGAGGATAAGTAAGACCAACTTCAATGAACAAAGCAGGAAATGTGTGAAATCTTCACAAACTACTGCAAAAAGCCACCTGTGTTAAATGGAGGTGTTCTTTCTATGTTCGTTTAGCAGATTTGAAGAAATTATGCTATATCTAATGGTTTAATGTCTTGTCTGGAAACGAATCACAATTAAGTCATTAAGGGTTGAGTTTACAATATAATGATATGGTGTAGACATACGTGTGCTAGTTTCAAAATACTTATGCAGACTTCTCTTTAAGAGCAAAATATCATAATTCCCAGGCTGGAGAGCTATGATTCCTCTCTTCTGCCTAAATGAAGAGTCTTTTTGTCTCTTTCCCCCAAAAGCCATAATGTCTTCATCTGTATGTGTGTGAAGGGCATCATAATAATTGTAGCAGCCTTGCCAATAGTAGAGATATTTGAATCTCTTCAAGAAGAGGAGTTGCTTGAGATACAAGGTCATCTAACTGGAATTATCCTGGTCCTAAATCTAAGTAAGTTCTGTATAGGTGCATAATATCACCTCTTTCACTTATGGTATTATTTAAGAGGACAGTAGACACAGCAGTTTTTCTGGAGTCACTGTTTTAGAAGCAAAATACTCAAAAAGCCACCTATTGAATATGGCTTTTCTGGGCACATTAATTTTGAAGAATGTGCCATTTGAAAATTCTGACCAAGCTTTGATAAAGTGTTCCAAAGTGCATGGCAAAGCAGTTCCAAGTATACGCAGAAGGACATTTGGAAATTTCTCTGCAGAAAACTTAAACACCTGTAGACACTAACATTTTAAGGTAGGAGATAATTTTTAAGGCAATGATTCTTTGATACCTAAATTTTATCTAAATTCCATTTTACACATTAAAGCCATCTTTGGATTATAACTCTCAGCTCTCTCTGCACTAAAGCCTTTTATATCTCAAATGGGGACAAGTGTACTTTTTTCCTTATAGGGATGAGAGCATATATGCGTGAAATACAGTTCTTAATTACCACATTGTGGGGTCATGTATCTGCCTAAATTCACTTGCACTTTCACCTCCAGTTGAAAATACATACAAAACTGCAAGTGTTTAAAAAGTCTCAGAACAAAGATAGGATTAAAGCTTTAATGGACAAAGACTTTTTTTTTATGAATTTGAATAAAGTTTTGCTTTTAATTGATTTAGAAGTAGTGAAAAGAGCCTTATTTATAGTTCTTAGATAATATCCTCTTGTTTATCTGCCAGTAGCTAGACAGCAGCATATTTACCCCCAAAGGTGGTAATCTGAAAATAATTTCAGTTTTCGTTCAGTTTTGTGATGCTACTCAGTGGCTGTCCTGGTAGCCTCGTGCTCTCCAATCCTATATGCTCATACACAGTGCTGTAGAAAGACACATACATGTGGGAGGGCAGAGGATGATCTCTCCTCTGACAGGAGCAAGCACAGAATTTGATAAGGTCACCAGGAAACTGCCACTCCAGAGCTGGGGATGTCCTTAACATCCATAAGAGCTCCAGAGAAAGGTAAGCACACAGTCAGACCCTTGTCAGCTACCCCAAATAGGGCAGTGCAAGAAGGTATCATCCTGGTGCAGAAGTTGAGTGGCTTGTGATGAAGGGCCTTAACAGGCCCTGAACATGCATTCTTCCTGTCCTTCAATGGTCAGCCCTGATTGTGGAGGACTGAATAGTTCTTCATCCCAAAGCAACGGGATGGCAAGATTGGGCTGTGGTTCAGTTGTGTCCTACAGCATACAGAGCTAATGGGAGGAGAGGAGCAAAGGCCACCCCTCCTTTCAGCATCTCAGGGGACAAGGAAGGCAGATACCAATTCTACTATTACTATGGTGATTCTCCTTACCACATCACACATGCACAGCGCAGGAGATCCCCACAGCTGAAGCCTGATCAGCTTTGCCCTTGACAGCAGGAGAAAATTTCCCTGAACAACAGTTTTAAGACAAAAGTTGTCAGGAGGTGAGTTTGTATATTTTTATACAGATTACTGATGAGTTCACAAGATGCCTACAGGGCAGGTTAATAAACAATACGAAGCAGGCAATACTTGTGTTTTAGCAAATGATGGGATAGTCACAGCCCCATAGAAGGATCTTCCTCGTAGGAAACAAAGATGCAAAGTTGTGCCTTCAGTCATTCTAATTCAAAGATTGGGGATACCACTTAGCTAGCATGGGATTTTCTAAATTATAACAGCCACGCCCTATTATCTGGTGATAGTTCTGCCCAGGAAATCCATGGTATTGTGTCTGAGGTGTTATCCCAGTGATTTTAGTTAATTTTAGCATCTGTAGATGAAAGCTGAAACTTTACAGTACAAAAAGAGAGGCTGACTATATAAATAAGCTTTATAGATGCATCAACTGAAGTGAGACTGAAATTCTAATTCTTTATATATTGCATCCAATAATTGCAGTTTTACACTATTTCTATCAAAAACAGTTTTTCTATTTTACAGTTTCATTGTAAAATATAAAATTTCATTTTCTCAGGCTTTGGATCCTTTTATAAAGGAGTAGAAGTATACCTCATGAAATCTCCATACACATTACACTCTATCCATAAAACCTCCATATGACAAAGCCAATAAATAATATGCACCCAGAAATAGCTCTGCACCATCCATTTTCCCAGTGCTTTCTCCAGGAGCTGCTAAGTAGCACTTTTGAATATCAAAGCAACTACCAAGGTACCCAGCCTAAGGTTTTGGAGTCTTGCTATCTGGTGTCCAGGTTTTAAAATCTTGCTCAGACTTTTTAGACATTTTAAACTGATATATGATTTAAGGTTACTCATATTTAGCCATTTTTAAGACTTCATTGCAAAACTCAGAAGAGTGTGCTTCCTGACTTTAGGAAGCAAAAGATTTTTAGTGAGAAAGAGAAGGCTAAAAGCCATTGCATGGGTGAAAGAATACAAATTAAAAGGCATCAGTCAAAGTTACAGCTACATGCAGGATAACCTTAGCTGAAATCACAAAGTTCAGTCTGCTTTAAATAATTTTAAAATATCAAATCCAGTTTCTTCAATCTGCATTTCAGGGGTAAGTGGTCTACTGACATCAAGTTGTAACTTTGTGAATGCATTGATCAAGCTAAGTTGATGCTGCCTCTGAAATCCCATCTTCCTCCTCACCTCGGCTACTTATTTTTGCCCTGAACGTGAGTAGAAAGCTAACCTAGTAAAAACAAATCATTATTTTTCAACCAGTGATCTGGCTCACTACCCAGCCAGACAGGGATGAGCAGCCAAGAAAAGAGAGTATTTTGGAATACTTCTTTCAGCAGTAGTGATGACTTGCGTTATTTGCCTTAGCAAATTTTCAGATAGCTGCAGCTCACTGTGAACTGATGCAGAGCTAGAGCGTTTCATTAGGGATTTGGCTGCTGCTTCTCTGCTCCAGTGAAGGAACTCTGAACCCAAATGCTCATCCACTTCTCTCAGTGATATCAACTGGTCTCATGTCAGCTGTTTCATAATTTTTGTTTGTTATATCAAGAGAATGTACAGTTTCAAAATCCAGGCAAATGACAGGTTTCAAATTTCAGGCATCAAACCTGAATATGCTTCACATTAAAAAAGAGAGCAGCTATAGTTTTAAATGAGAATGTGAGTTATTGTTTTTCAACAACATTCAACCAAAAAATAGGTGCAGGGGGCTTCAAAAAGTACTTACTTTCAGGCATAGATAAAAACTGTAAAAAATTGCAGGTCCCAAAAACGAATCCTCTGGGAAGTCATGAATATGTGAGGACAAGTAAGTATAATACAAACTCTTTTGCAATGTTAAATGTAGCAGGCGTTACTCATAAACTTTCTATAGTAATATAAAAAACATTGGTACACAAAGAAGAAAGGAATATCACCAGGTTTTGGGGGAAGATTAATGGCAATAACATTTGTGAAGGAAAATTCTGTATTGCTCAGATTTGTAGTGCTCTTGAATACTCATTTAAGTTTACCTTAGCAGCAGCTGTCTGTTCTCTGCTTTAACATCTGTTTTTCATATGCTTGATAGTTGTGTGTAAAGTTTATTTTTACTGCCCTTCCTCCCTCACCCTCCTCCCCTCTTCTTTTCTATTTGGTGACCTTCAAACTTTTTCTTTTTTTTTTTTAATTTGTGATATTATAACAGGTAATTTCATAGGTTTAAAAAAAAAAAGACAAAAACAGCAGATTTTTTTCTGCCTAAGAAATTTGGGGAAGTATAAAGTGTTCTTTTCTTAAATCTATCTTTATATGAGAAGCAATAGTTGAGCTGCTGCTGGTTGAGCTGAAGAATTGCTGTAGGAGAATTCCTTTCCCTACAGAGGTAGTGTTGGGCCAGAGCAGAGGTGGGACTAAGTCTCTTCTCCCAGTAAACGAGCTGCCAGGGTGGGACAGGAGCACGGTCATTCCTGATCTGTAAGTGAGTATTGTGCAGTTGTCAGAAAGGCACGATCACAGATCGAGGAAAGGACTTTGTGCAGAAGGTCAGACCTGTGGTTCTTTGGGGAGGAAAAAATTGTTTGCTGTAGAAAGAAAAGAGGTTAGCTATGTAAAATCTACAGCTGAAAGAGGCTGAGGACTGTTACGAGCCGGGTGGGCCAGGTGGCCTAGTTCCTTCCCTGAATGTGTCTGTCCTTGAAATGCAAGCTGGTCAGGAGACTGAAGTAGAGAAGCTGCTATGCTGGAACAGTCAGAGTGGTTCGAGATGCTTCCTTGAAAAGGGACCTTTTTCATAGCAAGCCAAAATTAATCCCTCAGCTCCCTTGTGTGTGGTGCTTAAGCTTTCCTCTGGACTAGCTGAAGCTGAACTCTTCTTTGGTTTCAGGACTTCTGTCCTATTACAGCTACTGCAGCTGCAGCTAAGTCCATGAGTGGATTTGTTGGAGTACAATACTTCACCAGTCCTGAATTGGTTATTTGTATATAGTGCAGGGAGACATCTACCGTTTTCTTTTAGTACTTTAAATCAATAAGGCAGTGTTATTTCATTAAGTTAAGTGGGAGCTGTCTATTTTTAACTTACATAAAATGTATTGGAGAATGCAAGTTTATATTTTTACTATGTATAGATACAATAACTTCTTAAATAGTTGCACCAAGTAAATACATCATCAGTGATTAAAAATCTTTTAAAAAGACAAATCTAAATGATAACAAAAACGATGATCATCTTTACTTTGAGTGTGGTGAAAAGATCTCTTTCTCTGCAGGAAGAGCAAGGATGAAGCCCTCTTCGGTTTCTGAGTCTGGTCCACATTCTGTAGTTGAGTGTAGATGGCTATCACTGCACTCTAGTGGGCTGTTTCACACTGTTTTAGATGATACAAGCTGAGTTTCTGCTCCCCAAGAGCTGACAATGGCTCAGGCTTGACCCGGAACAGCATCCAGTGAGATACTGCAAATGTATTGATGTCATTTGGTACCTACTGGTGAAACAGAAATCAACAGGTTTGTCAAAGTTTATGCATAGTCACTGTACTCTAAGCATGGATGTTATTTTGGGAATGCTCTAACAGAAAGGCAAGGTTGATGTGGAAAATTGTACTGTATTAATCTTTTCCTTGCTTGTCTACTGGGACAAGTTTTCTAGTGGAGGTATTTCCTTATAATAAGAAGAACCCTGAACATATGGAACATATGTTAAATCAACAGGATACTATTTAGGATTCTATTTCTAATTAAATTTTAGCAGTGTTTGAGCCTAAATCTCATTATTAGTTAACAGGATTTGCCAATTAAACTTATGTACCTCGGAAATATTTCCTCCATTTTAAAGTAGAGTCTTTGTACATTACTAATTTATTCTTGTATCTTGATTTTTTTCTTAGGAGGTGGAGCTAACCAACCATATTTTTAGCAGCATTGTAAATTTGTGCATTAAATTTTTCCAATTAATAGCTGTTTTAATGGGTTGGACAATTCTATCATTAACCTGAGTTTTCATTTGGTTTTGGTTTTGTTCTCTCATTAAACATTCTTTAAGAGGATTTCACTTGAGTTAGAATATTTAAATTAGTGTGCAATAAATCTATTCTTTTAATGAGTTTATTCCTGTTTTAAGGTATTAATTAAAGCAGGTTGTGGAAGATATAGATACAGTAAATGGATAATGTAGTGTCCAGGCAAAAGGTTAAGGATTTGCTGTCATTATATGAAATGAAGCTCTTTCTGGAGACACCTCATTAATGGAAAAACCTTCCTCTCTTACATGCACCAACAAGAAGTTCATTACTCAGTGAACCTCTACTTATCAGGGATTATTAGTTCTTTTTTCTTTAAAGAGAGACTTTATCCTCTTGTAACTAACACATCCGTGCCTGTGATATGAACTTGGCTTAGCAGTGTGAAATAGTCATGGATTCAGATTGTTTAGCCTACAGATTTCCTCACCGGACAGAGTGGGAGGGTGGAAAAGTAAAGGACAACGTCAGCGGAGAGACAGATGAACTTTCAAAGTGAAAAGAAATTTTGCAAATTTAATTCGCAGACTGGGAATGGAAATGTCATTGCCTCACTCAGAGGGTTAATCACTTTCTAATTTAAACTGGCAAATTTTATAATGACACTGTGAAATTAGCAGCATTTTATTGTGTTAATTATCTGCAGGACACTACATCATTACTTCTAATAAATGTAAATGAGATTGCCTCTCCTAGGACAATATAGAAGCAAGGTGAATTTTTATATGGCTATTTACTGGATTTGAGACAAATTGTTTCTTCCCCCCACCCCACGTAAAGCACATTCAATGTCTTTAACTATACTGCCTTGTTTTCTGTGCTTTTTAGTCAATAAAGTATACAGGGAGATTTTAAAGGTCATTACAGCTCCTTGCTCATTTGAGCTAATTTTCACTTAAGGCAAGGATGATGGTAAAAATCACAACTGTGTTAGAACTAGGATGTAGGATTGTAGAGTCTAAGTATATCAATAACTAAATATTCAACTTTTTTTGACAGACTCAAAATGCCTACTAGCATGTGCCTTTGTCAAAACAGACAAGAGAGTGCTTTTCCAGTACGCCTGTCACTCAATATGCTTGATGCTGCAGTGTTAGGCAATGCAATAAGTGACATAACAGGCATTTACCAAACTTTACTAAGAAGCAAATGACTGGAGTATTCTGCTTTGGCAGAAAACTCTTTTCAGCCAAAAACATATTAAACTATCAGACAACAGAAAATACAGGTTTCACACCCATGATGTGCAAAATTCACAAACAGGAAACTAGAGTCAGAGCACTTTTCTGGATATACACTTTTCTTCACGGTATATATATATATGTATATTAATTATGGTAGTTAGGTGATCTGGTTTGTTTTGTTTTGTTTTTTTATTTTATATATATATATATATATCTTTGGTGTTATATCAAGATCCACACTCCTCATCTTTGTTTGTAAGGACTGAGCATGTCAAAGGAAAGGCTAATATTTTCCAAGGTAGGATTTGTGAAAATATTTCTGAACTTTTGATTGTTTATGTGATCCTTCTGGCAACTGTTATTTTTAATTTGTGTTGAGTGTAGCTGGGGAAAAGAAATAAAATCATAAACAAGAAATCTACCAATCACAGAGTGCATTGATAGCACAGTTCCTAAAAGAGTATGGTGTATTTCTGGACCACATTCATTTCCCTCCAAATTGCTATCTTTACGGGATGCCACTGAAACACAACTCCATAGGTTTGCCTGATTAGTTAGTAATCCTGCCTTGACATTTGTTGCACTCTGAGCAGAGACACCTTAAACATAGATGCTAAATAGGTTAAGACTTGACTCTGCTATCTGCTAATGATACTCATGATTGCTTTATTGATTGCCTATGATAATAATGGCTGGTCATGAATCTTTTGTGAGCTCTCTCTTTTTAGGTTTCATTACATAGGGAAGCATTTCCCAAGTTTCCATGCTGTTTAGGATGACCTTCTTGCACCCATCCAGATGGGTCATGGCTCACCATACCCAGTTCCCCAGGAATAACTTCCTTAAACCTTTTCCCCCTGAAAATACCTGTAAACAGTTGAAGGTCATGATTGTTCACTCACAAGATCAATATACCATTAAATTGTGACAAAAAAGCAGTACCAGACTATTAAGTCTTCCGTCATACCCTCAATAATCCTGATAAAATGATGAGCTATTTTAACCTTACAGTGGCTGTTAACAGTTGCTTGAAGACCCATCTCAGTAAGACAGCATTGAGTTAAACTTTATGGAAATGCTGCTTTTCAGATATTTTTGCCCTAAATGATCCACCTTATTTGTTTTGCACCCTTGTCTCTATTGAATTAGAGCCATGCAGCAGCACTCAAAACTGAGGTTGAGTACGAGGTTCTACAGAAGCCATTTTGACAATGTCTCCTAGTCCCTAGGCTAACTTCCCCTTAGTTAGAGGCTTCCTATAACTAAACTAGCCTCTTCTTACTAGAGATGTGGTAATGTGTGTAGTCAACACTTGAAGATGTCTGGCATTAAAGAGGGTTTTTTGGGGGAAGAAGAGGCAGCTAAGGGGAAGAAAACAATTACTTTACTCACATGAAAAATCCTGTTGTGGTGACACAGAAGTAGATGCACAGAAGTTCCATTCATTACCTCTTCCCTTTACACTATACCAAAATGCAGCATATTGGACAAGATACTAGACAGCCCACTGTCAATGCAGTTTTTTAAATAAGTCCCTAAAAGAGAAAACAAACACCTGAAAACTGTCTGATGTTCTGGTATCTGAGGAAAAGCCCACTCCTTATCAGCTTTAGCCATCAGCCCTCCTTAGCCAGATCTCCCTTGATATGTTAATAACCAAAACGTTGGGATAGACAGGAAACAACAAAGCTTTAGGTCAATTAAGGCTTCCACTGATGTACTAGTGTATAATATGTAATGAAGGAGCCTAAAATTTCCTGGCTGTATCCTAGATACTGTCTTAGATACCTTAATTAGGAAAAGAGAACCTGTTTTAACAGTACTAATAACCCCTTCTAATTTATCTTCAGCGTTTTTAGAGGCTAGAAAGAGACAGAATTTACTTTCATTTGCACTTCCCTGACATTTCTAATATTTCAGGTCATCAGTCTTTTACCCCACTACAATGCTAAGGTTTCCTGGAGCACACAAGGCTTCCTGTTAGGTTGGGTACAGATCCTGAGGAAGAGAAGAGAAAAAGAAAGTCTAAAATAGCCTTTTGCAATTCAGCAGCAATGCAACACTGAATTAAGAGATAGAATAAATACACTTACCACTAAAGTGGAAGAGAGTGTCATAACAGGCACTGGAGCTGGCCACAAGCAGAGGGTCTGCACCCTGTGCAGTCATATCTTGGGGAAGAGATTGATAGAATTTGGTAGTCTGAAATTTAATCAGCATTGCCGGTCTTTTTTTTTTTGTTCTTCTTCTTTTAATACACAATGGCTTATCTAGCATTCAAATTGACAAGTGAAGCCAGAATGAAGCAACTCACTTGTCAAAAAGTTAAAATATTTATGATAATTATTATGTGCTGCCATTAGGGTTGATATGCCTAAAGTAACTGCTGGGCTCTGAATTCACCATATAAATCTTGTATTTAAAAATTATCAAATGTATAAATGAACTGATCTCAAGGATGCTTTATTTCTACCTGTATAGTAGCCCCTATACTAATTTCTGGTATTCTAAATTACATTCCATTTTCCAAAGTCCTCTTGAAATCTCTCAACAGGATGTCAAGTCAAGTATCTGGCATCAGATTGTTTCTACGAGGAAAGCTTTGTCTACAAATATTAGCAACCAAACCATGTAATAATTTACAGCATTAGCCAATACTGCTTTGATGCATGCATGAAGCAGTTTTAAAAGACTTATTACTTGTTTACTTGTCCTTTCTTTCAATCAGCACAAGCAGCCAATTGTGAATGAGAACTTGGAAGTGTAAATTTATGCCATTATTTATTTACATGAACAAGAGTGTATTAAAACTTGCCTAAAAAGAGAGAAATATTTATGCTTGTATTTGGAGAGCTGACATACCAATTTAGCCAAACAATTTTTTTCATAAAGAAAACAAATAAGCCTTAAATTCTGTCCTTAGAAGATATTTCTGTAGGTCACAAGTAATGGAAAATGCAGTTTAAAAACCTCAGTGTAATCTTAATATAAGTGGTGTCACTGGCTAATATAGGAAAAAATTACTGCTTTGCATTTCTTAAAACTTAAGGCTTATTTTACGGGAGGCCTTATTGCACTAATACTTGTTAGCCAGGAAATGAAAATGTCCTGCTGTATCAGTAGTGTGTGAATACAGACAATGATATTACTTTGTACCATGCAGTCAAACCATAACACAATAGAGTCAGTACACTTAAGGCCACACTGTCAGCATTTATTTTTCTGCAGTCATGGGTCCTCACTCTAGTTGTCTCATGCTTTTTTGTAGATTTCTACATTTGAGTCTTAGTATCAAAAAGATGACACATTCCATTAGGGTCTAAATGAAAAATGAAGAAACAAAAGAGAAAAAGTTGACGTATGTTTAACTTATAAAGAAAAGCCTCATTTGCTCAGAACACATTTCTCCCACTATGAGTTCAAATAATATGGTGTTATGATACAAATGTGCTTTGGCACAAGGACCCCATCTGGAGTACTGCATCCAGCTCTGGAGTCCTCAGTACAAGATAGACATGGAGCGGGTCCAGAAAAAGGCCACAAAAATGATTAGAGGGGTGGGACACCTGTCCTATGAGAAAAGGCTGAGAGAGTTAAGGTTGTTCAGCTGAAGAAGAGATAGCTCCAGGGAAACCTTATTGCGGCCTTCCAGTACTTAAAGGGGGCCTACGGGAAAGATGGGGAGGGACTATTTAATAGGACCTGTTGCGATAGGACAAGGGGTAACGGTTTTAAACTAAAACAGGGAAGATTCAGACTAGATATAAGGAAGAAATTTTTTTGCAATAAGGGCAGTGAAACACTGGAACAGGTTGCCCAGAGTGGTGGTAGATGCCCTATCCCTGGACACATTCAGGTTCAAGTTGGATGGGGCTCTGAGTAACCTGATCTAGTTGAAGATGTCCCTGCTCCTTGCAGGGTATTTGGACAAGATGACTTTTAAAGGTCCCTTCCAATCAAAACCATTCTACGATTCTACAGTTTCCTGTTATAAAAATGAATTATGTTTTTGCCTTGAGATATGGATATCCAGCTCTATGTGGCTTTGTACCTTTTAGTGAAAGAAATCAATCAGCTATGTCCCAATAAGAAAACTCAAAATCCCTGGTAGGGTTGAGGATGTCCCTGCTCATTGAAGAGGGGTTGGACTAGATGATTTTTAAAAAACCCTTCCAGCCCAAACCATTCTATGATTCTATGTATGGCCTGCTAAAGCAGAATCAAATGACACTTTAAATATGTATTTTGTTAGCTCCATTCTATCAAAAAACTCTGTGTATAGCCATGCAAACTATTCTTCATTTCCTCAAATAAGGGATTGGATGTTTGCCGTTTTTTTTCCTGGGTAGACAAAGAATTGCATTCTGGCTCTAGCACAACAAGGCTGACTGAGCTGTGTTTTTTGCTTATTATCTCTGAGCTGTGGTAAGGTTGGCCATCTCATGAAACACAATGCTCTGTCCTGTCCAACGGTAACTTCTTTGCTGAAAGCACACCATCATTCCACGTTTCTTTTTTTTTTTTTTTCTGTTTTTCTGGAGCTCAAGGTCATAGGTAGGGAGGAAGATGGTTTTTTTTTGCTGCTGGTTCCCTTTTCTTGGTGGAAGATCACAGCTCATTTTATCTGGCATTTTACCTCATCCATAACTACAGCCTCCTATAGATGGATCATTTCACAATCTCATTTGCATTGCTAAAAAATATTTGAAACAGAGCATAGATCCCTTGATATAAAATATCACCACCACCCCCAAAACCAAGCAGCTTCATGTTTCTGAAAGATTAAAATAATTATTACAGTAACCTAAAATTTTGCTGACTCAGTACTTGATTTGAATGTTGATTGGATCTCTAATGAGCTAAAAGTGCATCTTTGAAAATTGGCTATCTCTGAGGAAAGTAATTAACAAAAAAGACGTAGCTGCACATACATTAACTAAGTGCAGAACCCAACTGGATCGATGCTGCAACTGGGGAAATCAGCTACGTGATAATATCACTGTGCTGTTCTCAGTTTCTTTAGAAGTGCAAGGCCTGAGTAGTAAAGCAGGTGGATATCATTGACAAGTGGCTGTCATCTAGCTCCTAGTGGGCTTGTTCCTAGCCCGTTGAAAAACTACAGTGCCACATGGCAAAAATCGACATGATTAGAGCTCTCTACTCAGCAGAGTGCCAGGTTGGAATAATAGTGATGCATTAGAGGTCAGGTCCAAGATTCATTTACTGAACTGTGAAGGAAGGTTAGCCTGATGTCTGCTCTACCCTGTGTTATATACGGGTGAGTTCGCTTCAGTTAAAGTAAGAAATAATCCAAATAATCACTCCTTCCTTCAAGCCAAACAAATAGCATCTGAAGAAATACCCCTGTCACAAAAGAGCAATTGGTCCCTAGCTTGCTCCCTCTGGAAAAAGAGCAGAGCTACTGAGTATGGGAATCAAATACTTTTTTTAATAATGCACATAGCAGCCTACACCTAGCCTACAATCTTCCAGTTAACTCACTTTACATAGGAACCATGTCACTTCTCTAACATGCAGCCATTTTGGGGTCTGAATGTAGTCCCAATGCTACAGTCCATTAGTTTATCTATTAAATCTCTTTTTGCTCTAGTCATTTTTGTTGCACTTCTCTGCATCTTTCTTCTTTCTGCTATTTCCTATTGGAGGTAAGGCAACCAGATGGAACATAGTTTTAAAAGCAAGGCCATATTGTCAGTTTGTATAGTAGCGTCACAATATTTTGCCATTTTTTTTCTTTACCCATTTTTCAATGCAGCCTAAAAGTTTGTTGGCACTTTTTAAACCTTTTTCTAAGTGGCTACATTCAATTTAGAACTTGATATTTAGTGGCTCAGGACGTTTTTTTTTTCGTTTTATTCTGTGTTGTCTTGTGAGTTTCTGTATCTACTATTGTATTGACTAAACACATATGTCCAATCTAAAAAAAAAGGCAGAAAACTTAAAGTGTCTCCTTCAAGTTAGGCAGATGCCTTAAGCAAATGTTTTGGGAATGACTGTTAATCATTTGAATGAGAAAATATGTGTGCATAAATGAAAATGCTCAATATTTGTTGTTCACTGTTTTACTGTTTACTTCATTGAGGGAGTACAAAGAAATATAAGCTTTAGACAACCAGTAAGATGTCACAAAAAACAATTAGTCATATAAGAGTGCTCTCTTGAATCACTTAATAAACTGGAAATTATTCATCCAAACTATGTAAAAATATAAATATTTATTACAGCAGGCAAAATAAAGGTCTGATTGCAAGTTATTAATTAATTGGGGCTTTTCTAAAATCACAAAAATGTTTCTCAAATCGATTGATGAGTTCTACTTCTACTTTTTTTCTTAGGTACTTCTTATTTCTTTCATTTGAAGCTTTACTCTCAATTTTAAGCATTAAAAGGATAACAGATACAAATTTACAGCTAGATGTTCAAAAATATGTGCTAATTCCCTAAACCTCTGTTCCTTAACTCAGTATAATTTTCAATGCTCAAAACTTACAGAAACCAGGTCTTACATGAATCACATGAATACTACAGAAAACTTGGGCCTTTTCAACTTCATTGAGAAGTTTCCTTTTCTGTTTTAATAACAGGAGAATGCAACTTCAGACATGAAACGAGAATGCAAACTAGCATAGTGAAGCACAGTTTAAGTGTGGCAAATCCAAAACCTGAATGTAAAACTGCAAAAAAGCAGGAAGGCTCTTGATACAGTCACGTATGTTACACGTCTCCCTGAAACGTATGAGAGTGTGTTAAGTTCTGAGATAGAAATGGTTTGTGTAAAGGGATTAACAGGAGAAAGCAAGCAACTCTGAAGCCAGTAGATGGTGGTACGCTCAGAATAAGTCACTCTAGAGCAATAGAATAAAGTTCCATAAAAGTGGTAAGAGACATACAGAGAGATCCGTGTGACAAGGTCAGTAGAGAGGAACTTCAAAAGGCACAACATGGGAAAGGAATTGAACAGCAAAGAAAAAAAACCACAGGACTCTAAGCAGTGAAATCAATGTCTACCAGGCAAAAAAAATCGTATAAGTAGAAAAAGAAATAGAGGTAAAAAAAGGCATAAGAAATATGGATGTCAGGTAAGGAAAAAGGCCAAGGTGTCTATATTTGGATTTGAGAAGAATGAGAAAGAAAATAACTATTGCTAGGAGAATATGTTCAAAGAATGCAGATAAATATTATAAATACATGAGGGACAGTTTCATAGGGACAGAAACAAGGAAATGTCAAGTAACTACAATCTTCTATTTACACTGCAACCTGCATTGCAATTGTGGCTAAAGCGTTCCTGACTTTCTTTTCCAAATCAGTGTACCAGTGTTCGTGTGTATGAACGTGTGACTGCACAAATCGCTTAATGCAGAAAGCAGTGGAGCAGAACAGAGCAGCTGTTTAGAACTGCATAGCGACGAGACATGGCACTTTAGGACAGGAAGTAAAGGAGAATACGGTATCCAACTGAAGCTGCAGAAGGGATTTTATGTCAACAGAATGCAATTACCAAAACTGGAGTATTTCCAAGACAATAGAACTATCATAAGGGGATAATCATTATTGCCTGAAATTGAATATAATAAAGGAATTAGTTAGACAGAGATAACTTGTTCAGAAAAGGGAACAAGATGAGATGGCAAAAGAAATTGGAAAGGGTTGCAAAAGGCATGATCTCCTAACAATGAGAGATTGCAGATATAAGCTAGGTCATACTGAGTAAAGGATATGAATCAAGAAGTTTTACAGACATTAAAATTATTTGATCTTTTATACTCTAAAGAAAGGTAAGAATTAGGGCCAAACCTGTCTCTCCTCACTCATCCCATGAACTATGGAGGCAAGAGAGAGAAAAACAGCATCTGGCTGATAAAAAAGATCTGATTCTTGCCATAACTATGAGTAATACATGGATATGTGATAGTAGACTCAAAGACAGGATCTCTGCAAAACAACCACAAGCTGTTGAAGTTTGTCATTAGATCTGGAGACAACCCTGCTCACATCCTCAATTTCCCTGTGCGTATTTAAAAGAAAGAATACACAGAAAAAAAAAAAAAAGATTTAATCGCTTAAAGGATTAAGTAATGCCCTATTGTTTTTCTTTGCAACAGAGAAACTAGGGCTGACAACTATAAAAGCCAGAACCCAATCTGAAATGTATAGCTCCTTCATATATCTCATAATTTCATTTCAACCGCTTTATCAATAGATAGAGCAGAGGTCCAGTTTCTCAGCTCCTGTGACTCTCTGTAGCATCTCCAGTGTTAATTTAATCCAGTCGAGGCAGGGCATTTAACTATGTGCTTCATTCTGCCTGTGCAGGCAGCATTGTAAATGCACCTTTCAATGGAGTGTGTGATTAGAAAGGATTGATAATACATGCACAGTGTTACCGTATAACAAATGTGATAACATTTGCTAAAGTTGATGAGCTGTGGTCTTTGTGAGTCATTACAGAAATCATCCTTTCTTAAGACATTTTGTGTTATTTTGCTTAATGTTTTAATTCTTTGAAATCTTAAGTAACTTTTATGGAAGTCATCAGGAAAAAAAAGAAGAGAAAAAAAAAAAGAATGAGGAAGGCAATACAGAGGGTTCTCCATGACCCATTTGACTTAATTAAACTTAAATCAGCTTGAGTTCACACAATGTGGTCATGCTTAACATATCTGAAAGAACTGTCTGAGTAAGTATCTGAAAGGCTTGACAAAGGAAAAGCTATGGACGTATTTTACCTGGATTTTAGCAAAAGCTTTTGATACAATGTCATATAGGAATCTAATCCAGCATTTAATCATTAAATTATTATGATGTGAGCTACTTGACTGAATTAAGCCCTGGTGTGTGAGTTGATTTGGTTTACGGTAGAAAGACTAGTGGAATTCAGCAAAGAAACACGTCCATTTGGCAACAGCAGTCCCTCTCTGTTCTTGTCCCTTGTACAGAGATTTAGGAGAGATATGAAGGTCAATTGAGGGTGAAATGTCACCTTTCTGCTGGCATATCAGTCTTCTTTCATGGACCAATTAGAACATATTCCTGTGAGAAAAATTAATGAACAGGTCTTGATTTTTCAGAGGCCGTATTTTTTGTTGTTCCAGTAACAAAATACCCCTGTATTGACACAGCTTGTACCTACCTACAGAGTAATGCCTCGTAAGGAGGAAAATGAAGAAAAAAAAAAAGAAATATTTTTAATAGTTTTTTTAATTATTATTATGATGATGATGATTGCTCTAATTTATTTTTCTGTTACAGTTTTTCACTTTTCTCAGTGGATCTCTCACATAGCACATTCAGTGGGCATAGCTACCGTAGGTGTTATAGCTGAGTTTTACCCACCTGCAGAAAAATACACGTGCAGAAAAATACACATCTAGACCTATGAGTTTCCACTCTTGCAGTGTTCATGGCTTCATTATGCTGGTGGATATTCAAGGCTGGACTTTGCGGTATTGCAAGTGTATACAGTCCTTCAACCTTAGAGATGTGAAAGTGTTTACAGAGATTCCTATTGCATTAGTCCTGCTCTTCACCCATATTTTCAATACCTCCAAAGGTCACCACATTTCCATAGCTTCCACACCACTTTTATATCAATAGATTGTCCCTCTCTTGATGATAGTCTGTAACCAGCATGAATTTCCATGGATTGTCCCATGCTTCAGTGAAGTATTTGCACTCCTGCTTCTGTTAGGTCTCCTTGCATGTTGGCTCACAAAGTAACACTTTCCTACAGCAAGGCTCTTATGAAGGCTGAATAGCTCCTTGGTCTCTTCTTTCTGACCAGACATGGGATAATTTTTTAGTTTCTACCTCTATAATTCACATCAGTCACTGATGAAAAGTAGAAGCATCTGAATGGGGTTAAAGTCTTTTGCTTTATGTGTTAATGATATATTCCACGTTTCTTTGGGTTCCAATTCTACCCAGTTTGCCTAACCAAAGTAGATCTCAGCCATAAGTCTGTGCTCACTACCAATTTCCAGCAATCTACAGTAATTAATTATGTCATGTTATGTCAGCTCCGGGGGTAATGATAAAAAGAGGTTTCAAAAGTGGTTAATTCTTTAAATTATCAGTGCAGTGTTTCTTTTTTTATGAAGAAGTGACATATGGAAATGAAACAAATTGGAGTGTGTTACGTATTCACTGTGCTTTTACACATTAGGTGCTTATGGAGGTATAATAAATTGAAAACTGAAAATCAAAATTTTGAAGTTTGCACAGTATGTTTGAGGATATGAATTAGATTGGATGAAAAATAAAAATCAATTTAGGTTCCATTTCTACAAGCAGCCCCTCCCCCAAATACTCTGTCTTTATTAATAAGGCCTTTGCATGTTTAATAATAAGGCTCCTTTGCATGTTGCAGGATGTGGCTCTCACTGAAAATTTTGTTCCTTCCATAATATAGGTATACTTGAATCATGCTGACACCAAAGCAATTGTTCTCTACTGTTTAGTTTATTTCATATTCATAGGCCAGGAAAAATAAAAAAGCAAAACATGTAAACTCTGAACAAAAAAGTGTGACTTGTATCACCTCTGCAACCTGCTGAAGGTGGCCACCACTATTAACACTGAAGGGATCAGGTGCTATGTCTGGGGACACTGTCCTGCATAAGCTCAGCCGTTGATTCCGTAATGGTCCTTCTTTTGTGGTGGGATTAATTCTGTGCTTATGTGTTGTGAGCATAACTTCTTCAGGAGAAACTCTTTCTAATAGCACGACTTGGCAGAAAAATCACCTCTCACTCACCTGTAGAATTATTAAACAAGTCCTCAGTCTTACTTATTTATTGCTGACACCCACAGTTCTCCTTCTTCCTGTTTCTTGACTGGCAAATAGACCTTTCTACAGAACATGAGCCTTGCAATTCTTTTTAGTGTGGAAGCACATATGTTTTATTCAGTTCTTATATCTTTGCCCAGAGCACAAAGCAAGTCCTTAATAATTTAGTCTTACAGATGACTCAGAATCATCATATCCCAGGCTTACCCTTAAACCAAAGCTATTCATGGTCTGAACTTAGTATTATAGCTTTTAAATTCATGACTTTGGGAGCAGACAGTACTTATAAAAGCACATCATATATATTTTTTGTGCTAAATGTCAAACTATTAAGGTTTATATTTCCTAACTTTTCCAAAGATTAGGCGAAATACAACTTAGTTGCTGTACTTCACAGAGCTGAGAAAGCCTGAGAATAGTTTTTGTGATTTCAGCCTCTCTGCTGCAGTCTTCCTAATGCTGCAAGAAAATGACTTCAAAGTACTCTTTTGACAGTCATTCTTGGATACAGAGCAATTACTGTCATGCATTTCATGCAATCAACCTAGAGCGTTTGGGTGTATGTCCCTACTATGGGGCCCTAGAAGTAGGTCTCACAGTTTTGTCAGAAAGGATCACTTCTTAAGAACTGCTCTGCCAGCAAGCTCTTTGAATAGATAATTCATTCTCTTCTGGTGTAAATCTCTAACCCTAGCCGATTCCGGAGTCACTCGGGAAATGCATAAAAAACATAGTGCTCAAAATATGCAACTTTTTCAATTCAGTGACATCTCTCTCAATTGAGTGACATATCTTTTTCACCTGATCCCAGGTAGTGATCTGTTTATGCACAAAGCCTGAAGAATATTCTTTTTATCTACTACATATATATGCAGGCATTACTCTCATCAAGTGACCCTCTAAACAGTTTTAGAAATATCCTGGAGAGTTTGCTTAGTCTCCTCAGATTGATAATAATTAATAATTATAATTATTAATAATTCAACACTTTGCACGTATTAACAAGTGAATGAGTTCTACAGGTCAATAATGTGTCTGATATAAAAGTGGGAAAAATCCTATTAGAAAATAAGTAGTCAGTTTGATGGCAAATTCCTGGGGATTACGGGTATTGTTTCTGATTTGCTCTTTATCTTGACAAGCTTTGTGGATGAACTGTAGCAAGATTACAATCATGATCATTCACCAGAGCCTGCATCTTTGGTGAACAGCTACCTTCAGCTTTATATATTCATATCCTGGAGAAATCAATGCTGTTTAACCCTTCTATTGCATACTAACAAGTCTTCTCAAGGGACATTATGTGTTTTTATATCAGTGCAAGTTCAGAGGATCAAAGATAAAAGAATTAAGAATATTTATTTCAAAATTAAACTCCTGTTTAGCTTGTCACTGTGCGAACTAAGGTGGATGTTTACATAACAGTGAGAGGTCCTTGTAAACACAGCTGAAGTAAAGGAGAATTACAAAGAGAGAGGTTACTTTTTTCAAGCCACCTTCCTCTGCATAGGTGTGAAACAACTATATTTGAATAGAAGCAACTAATGTAAGGCTCTCAACAGGTAGGACAGCATTCGTAAAATGTCTGATGGAAGCATGAGAGAATATAGGCAGGCACTGACTGGAGTATGTGATTTTGGCTGTGCATATATGACTGATATGGCTCAAGCACCCGGGTCCATCTGGAACAAGCTTGGATTTTTTTCCTTGGCTGGTAATGATTGAATCCTGTTTTGTCAGTGCTCTTCTGCCTACAGTATGGCAAAAGAGACTTCAGAACACGATGATGTCTTGTTTAACCACCAGAAATTCAACTTTCCTCCTGTTGTATAAGATTTTATGTCACAAAGTGATGGAAGTGATGATTTTGCTTTGAAAGCAAGGAACCATTTATTAACTAAGTCTTGCACTGAATTTTGGTTCATAGCAGGCAGATTTGGTTGTGCTTCAGTAGACAGCATGAATAATTAGAGATTTTATTCAAACAGAAGGAAATCAACAAACCACAATAAGGCTACCATATCAATCAGGTAAAGCTGAGAGGCAAAGGAACGCTGAATGAACAGAACTAGAATCCTCTAGTCCCTTGTTTTTCTGCAGTGGGGAAACAGCCACAGAAATGTCGCAGGATGCAGCCTGCACTCGACAGATGATCTAAAGAACAAAACCAGTAAATATCCACTACTTAAATTAGCTAAGTTGTGCAGGTCTAACCTGTGATGCCTGTGGTTCAGGAGACATAACTCAAGCTGAGCAGTGGATTACTTAATATACATATATTAAGGTGATATTATAAATGAACCCCCAATATGCACATACTGCTTTGCTAAGAGTATGCTTTGGCCACAAACTAAAATTTCTTGTGAGTTGTCTTTAGGTGGTGTGGCCCAAGGTTAATCTTATCTGACATCAGACAAATTCACCAGTAGGATCCCTGCAGAGTTGTCAGCACCTCAACATGATAATCAGGCATGTGAAGTGCTGCCTGTGCTGTTCATATTCATCCAAGCGTGGAGGTGTGCAGTATGATAACCAAACATTACTCACACAAATATTTCATGCCATTCAAAGCCATTTTTTTTTGTTAAAGGCTGGTTTGGTGAGTAAATGGTATCTAAATACCATGCAATGACTATTCCTATTTTTAGGTTGCATGGAAATAACAAGAAATGACCTAGATCTTTTATTAAATCTTTGCTTATTGATCTCAAAGCAGTTCATAAATTTGATTCCATTTTATTACCTCAGTTTCACAGTAATAAAACAGCTTCACACAACCCTGCTGCTATTTCTAATTCCTTGTGTAGTATTAGGTGTGTCAATGTGTTTACTTCTTTACAAAAGGCAAAACTTAACTACTGTCGTACTGTCTGACGGTCTAATACATTTATCTTATGATTGTTGTATCCATAGTCTGTGCTCGCAAAGGCTTGTCCATTTTACTGTGTGTCATACAAGCTTGGAGTAACAGAGGTCTCCTCTCCTAAGGATCTGACCTTTAAAGAGATGTTTGTAAAACAAAACCAAGAACAGTTGACGGGTACACTGTCTTCCACAAGCCAAGAAGCTAGACCAAACGTCTCCTTTCCTGTGTACAGAAGCATAAATATCTTTTGAGAGAACATAATTTTCAATGAGAATAAGATGTACACATTGCTCTTAAAATGCAGTCAATCAAAGTATATCTTGAGGTGATGCCAGCAGAAGACTGAGTGACAAAAAGCCTGATTTTCTTCCTATGACCTTTCCAGGAGAAAGAGCCAAACCAAGAGCTTAAATGAGTGTCTTTAAATTAGCATGTCTCTGTTAGCATGCATTTTCTTTACAGTTTCTTAGAATGTTTTAGAATATAGTTTATATTTTGAAGGAAAAGTGAAATATGCTTATTATGTGCCAGATCATAACTGGAATTAGCATATTTGTTGGTTATCCCTGGAAAGTTGAGATCAAACATTGACTTAAATCAAAAATAAAAGTGGGCTTGGTGGCAAAGTTTAGAGCATGATCTAATGAGGTCATTTCAGATTAAGGCAACAAAATTCATCACTATATAAGATTTTCTCTGTAAATCCTGATTATTCAGCAGACTGATTACTTTCTGAGACTTTTGGATCTCCTTCAGATGTTGGAAGTGCGATTTAGTTGCCTAATCAAAGGTGTAAATATAGTAGGGTATCCTCATTTATGATTCAATCCCTTTTCATCATAGCCAATGAATACACAATGTGTACCTCTGAAAAGAAGAGGTTGGACCTGGAATACCTTATTTATTTTTTTTCCTGTCAAGTCCTAATTTCTACAGATGAAACAAAAAAGTGAATGATACAAAGCAGCTGGCTGCTTCTGCTACGTCTAGTTGAGGCTGGAGCTGTGATCAGAGTCATTCTCTTTTGTAAATACTAAACTCACCTTTGGGAGATGTAAAAACTGACTGAAATTCCAAGAGACAATTTTTCCTTCTAGCTCTCACCTTTGTGCTTGCCAGGTGGACTTAGTTCTTTGAATTTATCTGGAATGAAGTGCTGCTGTCCTTCATCATTCCATTTGTATTCTTTTTATTTCCTCTTCCTTTTTTAGAAGCTAAACAAATAATCTAGCACTTAAACAGGAAAAAAAATAAAAAGGACTTTGTAATTTGCTATTATCTCCCTTGCTCCCTGCTTTCTAACAACCCAATGTATTGACTTATTTTTGTATTTTCCTGAATATACATTATAACAACAGTCTGATATTTCATATATCAAAGGATACAGCTACACATGCAGTAGGGGAAAATCTCACTGCCAACTGTGATATGGATGTGCATGCTTGTGCACAAGTGTATGTGTTTAGTTGAGACTTTTCAGAATTGTTCACATTTACAGTTACTGTTGTATATTTACTTACACTTACCCACTTATTCTTACTTACACCCAAATGGATATATGGGTGATTGGATTTGCACCTGCATACAATCACATAGTGACACCTGAATGAAATGGAGTGTCAAGGAGTATGTAAATGCAGAAATACAGTTGGTCTTTACAATGTGTACCTGAAAAAAAAAATCAGTGATCTCACTCAACTATTTTTTAGTCCATTTTATCTTGAACCAATTCAGTTTTCAAGTACTCAAAAATTAAGTATCCGAACACTTAGATTTTATTAAGCATGAAACAAACCTGAGTATAATAAAATTCTGACAAACCTTAGGAAACTATAGCTGTTGCTTAAAAAGGGGATAGTTTAAATAAACAAATAATCCTTTTTAGATGGCTTCCAAAACTTAACTCCCTCCTTCCTTCCTT
>KZ505883.1:174971-236942 GCA_002844005.1 Limosa lapponica baueri | reverse complement strand
TAGCATGTGAAAAAGTAGTGGAGGGGAGAGGGGCCCAAGGAAGCTGGTTAGTATGCAAGGATCACCTCCTCCAAGCTCAGGAGCAGTGCATCCCAAGAAAGAAGTCAGGCAAAAAAGCCAGGAGGCCTGCATGGATGAACAAGGAGCTCCTGGACAAGCACAAAAGCAAAATGGAGGCCTACAGAGGGTGGAAGCAAGGACGGGTAGACTGGGAGGCATACAGAGAAACTGTCCGAGTGTCCAGGAACCAGATTAGGCAAACTAAAGCCCAGATAAAATTAAATCTGGCCAGGGACATCAAGGACAAAAAGAAAAACTTCTCTAAGTATGACAGTGATAAAAGGAATAGTAGGGAAGATGTGGGCTCTCTCCGGAAGGAAGCAGGAGACCTGGTCACCCAGGATATAGAGAAGACTGAGGTACTGAATGGCTTTTTCACCTTGGTCTTCATCAGCAAGGGCTTTAACCACACTGCCCAAGCTGCAGAAGGCAAAAACAGGAACTGTGACAATGAAGAACTGCCCACTGTAGTAGAAAATCAGGTTTGAGACCATCTAAGGAACCTGAAGGTACATAACTCCATAGGACCTGATGAAATCCATCCACAGGTCCTGAGGGAGTTAGCAGATGAAGTTGCTAAGCTGCTGTCCATTATATTTGAAAAGCCGTGGCAATCTGGTGAAGTTCCCACTGACTGGAAAAGGGGAAACATAACCCCCATTTTCAAAAACGGATAAAAGGAAGACCTGGGAAACAACAGGCCAGTCAGTCTCACCTTGGTGCGCAGCAAGATCATGGAGCAGTTCCTCCTGGAATCTCTGCTAAAGCACATGGAAAATAAATAAGGAAGTGATTTGTGACAGCCAACATGGCTTCACCAAGGGCAAGTCATGCCTGACAAATTTGGTGGCCTTCTGTGGTGATGCTAAAGCATTGGTAGATAAGGGGAGAGTAACAGACTTCATTTACCTGGATTTATGCAAAGCATTTGACACTGTCCCACATGACATCCTGGACCCTAAATTGGAATGGCATGGTGGACCACTCGGTGGATAAGGAACTGGCTGAATGGCTACACTTAAAGGGTTGCGCTCAACGGCTCGATGTCCAAGTGGAAAACAGTGACGAGTGGCGTTCCTCAGGGGTCACTGCTGGGACCAGTGCCATTTAACATCTTTATCAGAAACATGCACAGTGGAATGGAGTGCATCCTCAGCAAGTTTGCTGATGACACCAAGCTGTGTGGAGCAGTCAACATGCTGTAGGGAAGGGATGCCATCCAGAGGGACCTTGGATAGGCTTGAGAGGTCGGACCGTGCGAACCTCATGAAGTTCAACCAGGCCAAGTGCAAGGTCCTGCACCTGGATCACAGCAATCCCAAGCACAAATACAGGCTGGGCAGAGAATGGATTGAGATCAGCCCTGAGGAGAAGGACTTGGGGGTGTTGGTGAGCGAGAAGCTCAACATGAGCTGGCAATGTGCACTTTCAGCCAGAAAGTCAACCACATCCTGGGCTGCATCAAAAGAAGCATGGCCAGCAGGTTGAGGGAGGTGATTCTACCCCTCTATTCTGCTCTCATGAGACCCCATCTGGAGTAGTGTACAGCTCTGGAGTCTTCAGTGCAGGAAAGGCATGGACCTGTTGGAACTTCAGTAGCCAACTGACCCTCCATAATCAGCTTCATCTGATTACTTTAAGTAGCAGAAATCCATGCTGAGTATCTAAATGTTTTATGTGAGAGATCAAGGTGGTTTCATCTCAAGAATTCTTACGAAATTGTTTTGGGGTTTTTTATTCAGGATATTGATTTAAAAATTAACACTACACAATAAAATTGAGTTCTCAAAGGTGGGAAATGATGATAAAATTTCTTGCTTCTGGAATAATTGCATGGGTATATATTCTGATATGGTTTAAATTATATTATCTTATAACATGTTTTCCCTGGAACCACTGCCCAGAATCTAAGGATCACAGCAACTCTCACTACTGTTCTTTTCTCTGAAAGCAGGGCAAACTGGATTGGCTTTGCTTCTAATAGTCTGTACAAAAGCCGTAACAGAAAGGATCCCACTAAACCAAAGACTCGGTCCTATATGTCTATGGAGATACTGAAAGAATATATAATCCAGTATTCTTCTACTGGAAGATACTCAGGGACCATACTAACAAGGCCAGTATATGAACTTCTAAAGAAGGGATGTGGAAACTAAATAATCTTTTTAAATCACAGGACTTCTGTACTGATGACGACCATGTGGGAAGATAAATTCCCACATTATGGAAACAATGTTTTCCATAGTTATATTCAGTATATTCTACTGAACTTGTAAAAACAAGCATTCAGAACACAAGAAGTGCCAGAGCAAAGGTTAGCCACACAACTGTAATGCATTTTTCTTCTCAGAGGTCACCTGCCTCATTTTTAGTGCTTCTGAGGCAAAAGCAGGCTTTTGTATGAGAGGTGCCTTCATCTGGAAGATGAATGAGGCTAAGTTTTGAGAGACAATATCCCGTAAAGGGAGATGGCTCTCCTTCAGGGAACACCTTACTCTGTGTTTCTCCCACTAAGTCTGTGTGTGATCTTGGGCATGACTTTTAAATCAGTTTCTCTAGGGGTTTAATTGAGTATGTTCCTCATTTTCTGATACTAACTTCAGATTCCTGGATCTTGATTCATAGAAATGCTGAGTGCTCACATCTGCAACTGAAATCAATGGAACCTGCATTTTGAAAAAGCTGTGCACTGTGGAAAAGCAAGTCACTATGCTTCAAGTTGGTTACACTGTACTGATGGACACTTTGATCATTTTGCCTCTAGTCTCCATGTGTCTTGATTTTTCATTTGTAAAATCCATATGGTAATAATAACAACAGCTTTAGTACTCCTTTAAGATAATTAACTAATTAGGTCAGAGTTTCCACAAGTTATAGACCTAAAAATGGAGATCAAAAAAATCTGAAAGGCTTCTTTAGATCTTTCACCTAGATTTTGAAGCTTTAAATATACCCTGTAATACTGAGGGAAGTGTTGAAAAAATCAATTAAAATAATAGCTTATAAATGTATTTATTTTTAATATTGAATATATTTTGAAAATATTTCTCTTAGTAAAGCCAAAATAAGAATGCTAGTTTTGTAAGAATCAATGGAGTTTAAAAGTCTCTCAGTTGGAATGGTTGTTTTTCAAAATCTGAACTTTTACCAAAGCCCCCAAATTTTGCCTAAAATGTTGTATGCAGTTCTAGCAATACAAAACTTCATGAGAGTGCTGTGAAGTTTATCAGTGCTTACAAATCAAGGGAACTAGACCTGAAAAGGTATTTAGGTTTTCTTTTAATTTCCTTGTTCCTTACTTTTTTGCCTTTTTAAAGTGCTAGGGATGTGATCTGCTGTCTCTTATTGCATTTTATCCAGACTCACCACATAGACAATGACCATGGATACCACAGTGGCATGATCTCTCATGTTTGACTGTTTCAGACAGTAATGTTATCTTTAGTCTGAGGTTTCCTGGGCACTCCTGCTAGTGACAAGGACAATTTAGGTAGCCTCCCCCTCTCCTCCCTGTCTCACTTTTGCCGGTGCAGTTCTTACAAGAATGATGTACCTCATCGGGGAAATGATCAGCCAGACACCAGGCACTTCTCGTGGTTGCCTGAAATCATGTTTTCTTCCTGTGTACAGGACTGTGCAAACATTGTGTTGGGGCAATTGAGGGGTCACTGGAGAGGGAACAGTGGCAGAAAAAAAACAACTAGGCAGCGTGGACAGGGAATGGGGACTGACAAATGTCACCTTAAACAAATCCCTATAAACCCGGGGCCTGGCTTAAACCAGAGGAGTGTAGAGATAGTGTCTTTCTACGAATAAAGTTTACTGCTTCTTTTAAATAATGGATTGCTTTAATGTTACTCAGGAAAAAAAAATAAAAAAAAAGGATATTGTAAGAGAACAGAGCTGTAAATAGCCTCAGGCAATTTCATATGGAGAAGGGAAACAAAAACAAAATGAGAAGTCATTGGCAATATGAACCTCTACTGATTAAATCTGATCTTATGATCTCTGCTGGGAAACACACAAACACTACAGAGTAAACTTGCTTGAGAATAAGTCACAACATTGAATAAAGTTTACAACACTATGAATGGTCTTATTAAAAGAATGTAAAACAGCCCTTCCAAGGAACAAAAATAGCACACTCTGCTGTCTTTATTCCCATTATAAAACCAGCAAAAATTTAGGGCCTAACCATCCACCGTTGCCTTTTGTCTTAGTAAATATTAATGGCTCATGTCATCTGGTAGGATTAGAGTCTACCAGGATTTTTTTTTATATGTACACGTTAAAGACCTTTTACCTCACAGTTCAAGGAAAGTCTTTTCCGCAGTTCAATATTCAAGATGTCCATCAGCTTGATATTCCAATATTATAATGTACCTTCTCCTGAGCAAAATATTTCTCATGGGCAGTACTGAAGTGCACAGCAAGCAGATAATCACTCTTCCTTTAAATGTACTAGGGCTATTGTATTAGTCATAATTAAGAAAAGAAACTAATTTCAAGGAAAGTTTATTTCATGTGGGTTCATCATTTTCCTGTGGAATAGTACCTTTCTAGACATTAGACTGCAATAGCAATTACTTTTGGCTCTGAGGTATCAAACAATCTTAAAATGAGTGTGATCCTCTTCAGACACCAGTTCCACGCTCTTCAAGTGCTTTCTTTCTTTCCATGCGATTATTCTGCCTCTATTCCAGCCAATTCCATGATGTTTCCCCACAAAAGGGGCTGATCTCAAATGATGAGTCTGCAGTGATTTCCCTAGAATGACTCTAAAAGTTGCAGATATAGTCCTAGCTTTAATGTAATTGTTGTCTGTGCTCAAGATAATGTACATAAGGCCTTGGCTGCGCATTAGTTGCTTGAAGCGGCAGTCTGGGTTCCAGGCACGTTAGTGTAGCCTGCACTGGAAGCCAATCTTACTGTTGCTACTGCCATACAAATTAGCCGTATTAAACTAGCCATACTTTATCTCTGCATAAACGACAGGCATGCTTTCTAACAACAGTCTAGACAAGCTTCAACTGGAACGAGGAACATTCACATTTAGTACATCAGACTGTCTCAGCTGGACTCAGTGGGTATTTGCTGGCAGAACCAGTATGAAAAAGCGTGAGTAAGGGAATAGACTGTGGTGAGAGCAAGATGAGATGTTGTGAATGTTTTTAAGAAAACAATGTTGCTAGTCTTCGTTTGTTGCTGCTCAGACAGTTTCATCCTCCACTGCCTGCACTTGTGTAATGCAAGCACAAGGAAAGGTGATAAAAAGTGCAAAGGCATGACTGATTGCTTGAACTATACAACTGGGAAGAGTCAGGTCTACTGCTCATTTGTACTGCTGGGTATAATACATATGGACAATTAGAGTGCTTTAATTTTATTTAGCATTTCAAGATATGAAATTAACAATAGTGACTAATATATCTTCATGGGTTTCCACAGCTGTTCACTGAGAAATATCCACAAAGAAGACTGAAATATTTAATTCCTTGCTCTGCTGTTGACTCCTTCTGGGATAATCAGGAAGTCACTTAACCTTGATCTGTTTGTAAATTGAAAAGTTTCAGTGAATTCTCTGACAAATTTGGCAAAAGTTACTTAATTTGATATTGTACTTTTGAGATCCCCGGTTTACATAGATTTGCATTACACAGGGTAATATAAAATCATTGGGAAGTATAGGATTTCATTGCCTCACATAAACATAACATAGTTCCCGTATTATCTTTCTATTGTTTATTGATAGAATTTCAAAAGGCTTCCCCTTTGAAGGCAGCTGGTGACCTACTGTATTTTATGACCCTCGCTGCAAGACACCAGACAAGCCCTGATGATCAAGATTATCCTGATCCAAAGAAATAACATGCAATACAAATTCAGACAGAAATTACAGTGTTTCTTCAGCTGAAATTCTGATGTGGACTCTGGTGTATTTTTTCTAAAGGTCAAAATGTAAAGTTCTAATGAATGTGTGGACAGTAACACATGGAAAGGTAGGAGTCCTATCAAGGTAGACAAAGGTGTTCCAGCCATGGGGACTTCATGGCTCACTATCAAGAGAGAGATAGAGTCTAAGTCTTCTTTTTATCAATTTTTTGATAAATCAAATTTCATCAATTTCTAAAGAAAGAAAAAAAAGTATTCTGATTTTCTATTATTTAGACTGAAAATATCTGTCATGTGTCTGTCCTGGGTTGAATAACACAGGACTAACTTATCTTCTAATGCTTGGGAATACTTCATTTTTGGAAGACTCTAGTGTCTGACTTCATGAAAACATTTACTTTATGGCCAGCCATGCTGTGTGGGATCCAAGGTCTCGGTGTTTTTGAGCCTCACCAGGTGCAGGGACAAGGAGGAGCAAGGCCTGGGCACTTGACCCAGGCTGGCCAACAGGGTTATTTCATACCATGAACGTCACATTCAATTTAAATTAGAAAGTTTCGTGCATAGCTCTCCCTTGATGGCGACGGTCCAGACAACTCCTTGCCCCGGTGCCGGACCCCTGAGGCCTTCCCTTCCTCCCGAAGCCGTAGCACTCGCAGTGTCCGACATTTGCTGTCCCTGCTGGGAGTGCGCAGCTTCACCCTGATAGAACTGGCTGAGTGTAATCCTTGTATATCTTACATTAGTGTCGGGATCAATACTGGTTCTTTATTATTATTGTTAATTATTTGGTCTTATCCGATTAAATCTATTTATATTTCAATCCTTGTGTTTCCTTGTTTTCCCCGCTTCCCCTTCCTGGGTGGGGAGGGGTCATCAGGTGATAGAATAATTGTCTAAACAACAGTAAATTGTTAGGGGCTTTCGCAAACCATAACAGTGTTAATGGACCTTACTAGGTGAGGAAACAGCTGAAACTCTGCATTTGTGCATGAGCGTTGTACTACAGCTGTTATGGTGGGCTGGCGCATTGTACCTTAGGTAAAACCTAAGGAGTCCTGTAAGAAAAAGATCTCTGTTCAACCCAGCCTTTTCAGGACATGTAAAGATTTTTTTAAAATTCTCTGGCATCCTAACCTGTACCAGAATTACAATAATAACGACATATACTCTGCAGGGGTAGTCTGAAGGAAACATTTTCCCTACAACTGGAACTGTCTTGCGTTTACTTCAGTTCAACTTAACAGAGTATCCCACTGGCTGGGATTTTATTTTATTTCACTAATCTAAAGAATCTACTGCATTCAGAGGAGAGAAAGAAGATGGCTTCTTAAAATTGGATACTGTTGATAAAGTGTGGAAAAGTTCTCTTCCTGAAAACAATAACCTACATCTAATGGTAAGAAATCACCAGCAAATTCCATTATGTTTGTGAGCTTGACATGTGCTGCTTATTAAATGTAGGAACAAAGCCACTTTATACATCATAATGTTCACATTACAAATTCACTGCTCATAATGGTGCTGCAAGTGTGTATGCAATTTTTCTGAACTTATGAAATATATTTCTGACACCTCAGGTATTGATGTATGCATGCGCGATATTGTCCCAGTGCAGTAAGGGAGACTTAACTGATGTCTGCAAGATTTGATTTATTACAAGTAAATATGATTGCCTTCATAATCTGATTTTATTATGTTCGGGGCTCTCGCAGGTAAACTTTTAGTAGAAGGAAGAAGACCAGTTTTATTAAACCAGTCTATTTCTGCAAACCAAATAGTTTCTTGGAAAAAAAAAAAAAAAAAAAGGAAGGTCAAGAAGGATAAAGGATATTTTTTTTATGCCAAACTTCATTCCTTCACATGAATATTCTGGAATACTGAAATATTGAAAGAGAACCAATTCATGCACTTCACTGAACCTCTGCAGGATAGAGGCAAATGCCCCTAGAACTCCTGTAGTTGCAATGTTACTTTGATATTGCCTCAGAATTCCTTGCTATGAAGTGTGGCACTAACTCTCAGAGTAGTTGTTTTGCACTTTATGATAACAGAGCTGTGCAGAAAATAATGTTGTATACATATTTTTGTGCAGCATTTTTTTTTTTTTTTTTCCTTTAATATTTAAGACATGGCAAAATTGCAAAGGATGCCTCCTACCTGAGTGGGATATGGGATTACATATATTGACCCTTTCATGCAAAAAAAAAAAAAAAAAAAAAATTCACAATAGTATTTTGTGTCTTCCCATGCTGGTGAGACAATTAGTACCCGCGTTACATGCAGTCTTATTCCCCTGTGTAAGCTAAAAAGGTTTTCTTCATATTGCCCAAAAGTTTTCTGTAAAGCCAAACCTGTTTTATTCTCTTTAATGTTGATGTAAATAGTGAGCAACCCACTGAAGTCAGTATAGTTGTGGGCACTGTATCATATAAGCAGAAGAGAAATCAGGTGACCAACTGAAAGCATTGTCTAGCCAGCGTTTCAGCGAGCTGGAGAGCATCCATCCAGTACAGGCAGGCAGCAATTTAGAAGTTGTTTCATCAAATCAATTGTTTGATTTGAGAGGATCACTGATGACACGTTAGTTACTGCGAGATACCTTTCCCTGGTAAGATTTTGAAATCCTGGATGTGCATCCTGCTGTACAATGTTGTCCAGTTGCATGGCTCTTCAGACTGTATATGCATTTTTTGGCTAAAAGTGCTAAGACCTCCAACTGTAACACTTAGCATGGAAAGAGGTGTTTCAGAGAGCTGGTATCTTTACTGTTCTGTTTGAGTTTCAAAGGAAAAAAGTAACATGGTAAAAACTGCAGTTTGGCTTCTTTGAACTGAACTGTGGCTTCTATCCCATCTGATTATTTATCATTAGCCTTCTCTTCAAATGTAAAAATTGGCACAAAAGCTTGGTTGAGATGCTACCCACATCCTCTAAAATCTGCTTAGCCAAGATAATGACACTTTATGGCACTTCTTGAAATGGTTACTAGCTTCTAAAGGAAATCAAGCACCCTGGTTAAATGAAGAAAATCTGGGTTGTCACAATAAGATCAGATGGGTATGTACGTTTAGAAACGGAAAAGAAGGTTCTGTTTTGCACTGTTGCTGGTGTGGGTACTGGGACAGTCAATTTGAAAGGACAACAGCAAAAAAGCACAGGCAGTAGAGCTTTATAGTGATTTTATAGCGTATTTTTTTCTGTATCTTTATATGCAACTTATTGCATATTGCTGTTCAACAACATTGCACAGAGGTGATTTTTTCTCAACTGTTTTGATTGCTACTGTATTCATGACCATTTGTTGCCAGCAGAAACATACAGACCTACTTCCAGCCAGTGTGTCTGTCTCAGACTTGGTTTAATTATTGCCGTTACTTTCACTCTCCTTTAAGTGGGAAAGGTGGTAACTATGCCTCTACAGCTAAGTACGGGAAGAAGGCCTAAACTGATTGCATGTCTTGTTTTTCAGGGAGTTACTCTGACACCACAGCAAGTCCAGAATCACATTCAGAGAATGAAAAGATGTAAACTCCCAGATGTATAAATCTAAGGAGCAAAAATTCCATCATATCCAGGGGACAGATGAACTCATTCCAGTAGCTCTCAGAAATGGACTAGGAAAAACACCACATTATTAATGTGTGTGTATGTGCGTGTTTACTTGTGCGAAATACATATTTAGACCCTGCCAGTGGGAAATAAAACCCAGCAATATATCTTTTTATTTCTTCAATTGTATTAATTTCTTCAGCAAAGGGTAACAAAAAGTTTAGTTACTCTGTAGACATAAGTCTCTGATATGGTATAAATATAATATGTGATGGTGGACAGTGTAATGGAATTTTATTTTCATCCAGTAGGGACGACTGTACAGAATCCATTAGAGGCTTTGCTTTGCTCTGCCACCTGTGAGTTATGCAGCCATTCCTAACTCATGAAAATGAAGTATGCTGTCCTTCCCGCCATCAGAAATCCTATATTTATGAACACACACAATGCAGAATATATTAATGTGTATAGTACTGGCTCATCTGTGGACCTTCAGGTACACGTAAACTTATACAATATGTTCATGGATAGGTCTTAATGTGTGGCTATATACACATAATTATATAGGTTTGAGGGCACTATTTCTAATAAATGAATGAATAATTTTAACTGAAGATATGCCAAAAGATGTGTTTTTACAGGGAACTCAGCCAGCAGGTACTTGCCAATACATGAACAAAGACAACACTTTCCGTTCTAAACACTTGAATTGAGAAATTCGGAATGTCACATAATGCAAATGACACACAGAGTCACAACAACACATTATTATCATTTATATTACTTCATTTCATGACACAATCACTGATAAATTGAAAGTAAAATGACAATAGCATCGTGAATCTCTCTTTTTTTTTTCTTCTCTCTCTAAATTTTTTTGGTAAATAGAATCCTGGCTAACATTTGAAAGAATTCATCATTTCCTCATTTGGTAATTTCTTGTGAATTAAAACACTGTGTGACAGGAGATTTTCTAATACCAAAAACAAACTGTTTGAATAGAAAGAAAATTGTTCTCTGCAAGGTGCTTGTTCACTGTCAATCCAGTACTTTTCACTTGCACTAAATTCACTTTAAAGAGAAGAGTCCATGAGAATTACAATTGAGTTCTTGAGGCGAGTTGCTGTGCTTGTTTTTTAATTTCTCCACAAAATATTAAGCTCATGCAGGACTCCTGAACACAGCAGATATTTTATGGGATAGTCTTCAGGATTCTGTTGCAGTATCCAAATGCTGTAGTATAGTTTTCTGTAAATGTGTTGGTGTCCTACATATACTTTAGTAAGCCCTGTTTTTTGTCAAACATTTTATTTTCAAGCCTTTCATAGGCTACCATAAACTACAAAAATGTCCATCAGCTAAGGAAGAGAGCAGTACCAAAAATTAAGGGACTGAATATTCTTAGCAAATTCTTTACCACTTGCACATGAAAGCAGGAGAGGTATCCTGACTTTTAAAGGCAATTTAGTTCAGTGGTGTAAAGCTGGGGCATCTTGTGATGTCTTGTGCTTGGGAAGCTTGTGACAGTAGTAGGTAAGTGTGCCCAAAGAGACAGTAATGAGCCCACTACAGCATTTTGCTTAGCATTCATTGCTGCTTGGTAGGATTTGACAGAAAGTGGGGACGTTGTGTTTGTGTTGACTGCTTTGTTTACAACAACAACAGTAGTGCAGACATTGGGACATAGGATTTCAGGAAAGTGGCAAACAAAGGATGACTTTTTCAATCAAGGGAAAATTACTATACCTTTGCTTACAAAAGATTCCTCTAAGCAATATAATCAGACTCTCTGGTCTTAGCTTTGGGAAAGTCAAGAAGAGGAATGGGTTCAAATGAAAGAATTTGATCTACATCTTTCTTGCCCTGGATGTTCCTGTGTGCTGCCTAATCATTTCCCTCTCTTCATTGGTTTGATTGAATGCTTTTTGGGTTAGATGTTTTTGTGTTCTTATAATAGCTCTCTCAAACCACCATGGCCTCTGTCTACAGCTAGACTTGAAAACCAAAATTGAGTAAAGCTGAGAAAACAATAGTAAAATTTTCAAAATCTCTGTAAGAAGAGAATGCTTTGAACGTCATATGGTTGCAAGTATGTTAAAGATTTTTTAATGTAAGGGTCTGCCAACACTGAAGGCCACTGTTCATTCCCCACCCTCAACACAGACTGAAAAACAAAATGTAAATCTTATGGAAAAGGTCTATCGCAAAATGACTTGCATTACTTTTCTGTAAGTTAATCTATGTCTCCTCCAGATAACCTTATTCATTCTCTAAATGTGTAATACACAGAAAACCTTAAAAACAGACAGGAATGATAGCTCTGTAAGTGTAAAATCACCCATTTTAATTTCTATTGCAAGACCTGCAAGATCATATATCTTTAATAGAAACAAGGCCATAGAGTTTTGCACGGCCTTTGGAAATGATTGATCAGGGAATGATCATCAATTGCTGTAAAATGCCATCATTTGATCACTTTCAACAGTCCTATGATAACTTAAATAAAATTGGGGAGCACAGCAAGAACGTATGGTCATGGACCAGAGGTATTTCCCGGCTCCATCTAAAAGCCATCTACCTTTTTTGCCCTATATTATTACTGGGCAGCTACCTAGGGTATGTATATATATGTGACTTGCTGATGGTCTTCAAAGGGGCTATTTAAACCATCAGTTTCTTAATCTTTAGCTACTGAAGCTTGTGAGCAGATGACATAAATGGTATCAGCCAAAGCACATGAGCTACAGACAGCTGTGGTCACTCCTGTTTCCAAACTCATACCCAGATGCAACGCTCTTTTCCAACGATCTGGAAAGAAATCTGCTTTGTCACATTGACTTTTCAATTGAAATGTGACTGGAGGTATCTACCCTGATGCTGATTGAGGTACTTTCTTTAAGAACTGCTTTGCTGTGGATGGAAGAACTTCTGAGCTGGCTGGGGAGTCCTGCATTGTGCGTTTGGTGGATGGCTCGTAAAGTACTGTGAAAGCACTTGTTTCTGTGACCATTCTGGGGTAAAATTACATGATAAATATCATTTTGTTCCTGCTTGATCTAATTAATCATGTTATCTTTAAGGTAACACTCTGAAGCTGTGTCTACGTGGTCTGTTTCTGGAAGATATGGTCTTGCTCTGCCCAAGCTCTGAATTGACTGGAAATGTTGTGCATGGGTTAGCTCAGGACTGAACCCAAGCTAATAAAACCTTCTTCAGATTCGTGCTTATTAGTCTTGGCTTTTAGCAGTGCTGAGGTATTATCAGGGCTTTCCATTCACACTGCTTTATGTCTGGTCAAGGAGAACATGGGCAGATCAAGCCTGCTAAATGTTTTCAGACTCTGGCCCTCTTGGTCACAGTGGTTTCCACGTGCTGCATCTATGATCATTATACATACAAAAAACTTAAGTCTGTCCTAAGCATATGACTAATGCTGTTCCCCAGTTTTTGTTGGTTTGGACAAAGTAAAAGGGCATGGCTCTCCGCTCCCAAAAAATACAGTGAAGCTTGAATAGCAAAACCTCTAAACCTTACCATCTTTTACTGCATTGTTCATAGACACTTAAACATGTTCTGTTCAGTTAAATACAGAAAAGTGGTAAGACTGAAGGCATGGACTCATAATGGAAAATGTCAGGCAACCTTAACTTGAGGCAGCTTTATGAGTACTGTCTAGGAAAAAAGCTGAGGATGTGCTGTTCATTCTTTTAGTTCAGAGGAGCATGTGGTCATGGGGCAGAATTACTGAAGGATTATTTGTCATAAGCAGTAGTGAAATAGTCTTATTTTTTTGCTGTCTGTACAGAGGTGTTGACGCAAATTATTAAAAACTCAAAGCACATTCAAAGATCTAATGATACAGAATACATCTGATGCTATTTCATCCAAAACAGTATTCATTCCCTCTACTGTAAAGTGCAAAACTAAATTCAAATGGAAGTATAATATTTATTGCACGTAAGTCTCAACATTGGTCTCCTGTCCAATGAAGCAACTCACTTTACCTGAAGCTGACTGATGTCCAGCACAATGAATCATAAAACAGCCATATGTAAGTCAGTGGGACACAACCAAGCAAATATAAAATTAACTCGGCCTTTTTTAATACAGTGGAGATGCCGGCTAAAGAGAGAAACTGTAAGGCGGTCTTCAAAAGAAGAACTACTTTGAAGGTGTTATTGATCTCATAAAGGTGAGACTGAAGCACAACGATGCTTTCTTCAAAATGGAAGACTTGCATCCTCAAGTTCCCATAGGCAGGGCTTGACATTAAATAGGTCCAAGGAAAATCCTGCATAGTTCTTCAAGGAGGGAAAGAAATTGCCTCACAATATATAGCATCCTGCCACAACAGGAATCAAGAACAATGCGGGAGGAAGTTAAAAGATCAATCCTAACCACATTGTGAAGGCCTCAGCCAAGAATAAGCTTCCAATATTGGATGCTAATCCTCAGATACATTTCAATGTCCTTTTTGGGACTGATGCTTCATATAATGTTTTCTGAAACAGACTTTTTACATCGGTTAACAAATGTATAGATCATCAGGCCAACAAATTTAAGTGTAATTGTAAAGATGAGGAAAGGGAGTGGGAGGGACAGGAATTTGTGAAAACAAATACATAGATACAACAGAAAAAAGTTGCATACTGTGCTTCTAGAGGAAGAATAAAGGTTTGTGATTTTTCCTTCCCTGATTATAAGAGACTTTGCTTCTTTCATGTCTGTCCTGTTGAAAAAACATCTTTCTTTGACAGTGTTTCTCATTTCTCCTTTTCCCTAGTGAAACAGGAGGTTTTCTGGATCCTGGTTTTAATCTGTTATTCCTGTTTGTACGGATGTGGGTGTTTTCAGGACATCCCTGGACAGTTATTAAACCACTGACCGGTGGAGGCTCTGCTACAGATGGATTTCATTCAAGACTGGTGCTATTATATTAATGGGTTTAATTTAAACAGGACTAGCCTTGCTAGCCAAATTACTGCCATTTAAATCAATTGGCTTAGGGGAAAAAACAGCCTGACCATAGCCATTAGACTTCAATTTATTACCGTATCAGTTTTTAAACTGGGTAAGGCATATTGCTCAGTGTCTGTCCTCCTGTCCTTTGGTGCTGCTTCCCCTCCCCCCCTATACATTAATAAAAGACCCACAGGAGGGAAAAAGAAAAAAAAAAAAAGAAAATCTGAAACATCACATTAATTTAAAGTCAATGTTTCGTGAGCAAAGACCAGGTATCTTGTGAAAGAGACTCTCCATAGGATCCAATATGTGCCTTTGATGTCACCTCATTAAATTGAGATTCAAATGATCTAACAGATGTATTAGTTTAAAAAGACATTTTACTGCATTTTTTTAAGATATAAAAAAGTCGCAATGCCTCTTTTTTTTTTTAACACATTTCAACCTGATTCAAATAGAAAAGCAAAAGGGAAGAAAATGCTTTAGATGTGCTCTTTTGATTTTTTCCAATCTTGCCTGAATAAAATGGAATGGGAGATCAAGAACACTCAATTAATTTCAACACTGGGTGTCAGAGGGAAAAGAAGAAGGAGGCGGGGGGGAACATTATAGATGCACAACACTTAACAAATGCATAGATTGAAAGAAGGAAATATGTGGCGGGGGGAGATAAAAAACCGTGTCTGTATTTTATTGCACTCAGTAAGCTTTTCGCTTGTATTTATAGCTGCAATTATATCTCAATGAGGTTTGTCTACAGTGTTGGCTTCACGCTAATTTTCCCCCTCACTGCATTCTTGGAATAGGCTCGGACTGTTTATGAACCAGACATATTGACCTCATTTACAGCTAGCAGTTTAAATCCATAATTTTTCCACCCACAATCCCTCTTTGACATTCCGGCGATGCGGCCGGCTCACTGAGACTGAACTAAAAGTCTCACACTTCATTGAACACCATTATGCGGCTTTATGCTTATAAGCCTGTTTCCCTCGGCTGCCTTTCAGCTTTGCTGGAGATCCGTTTGGCCACAGGCCGGCAGTGATTAACTGGAAGAATCCAATAAATCAGCCTGTCAGCCAGCAGGCTCTCCTCACTGTGTCTACAAATCGACATTTGGATTTGCACTCTCTTTTTTTCCTCCCCTTTCGCTCTCCCTCCCTTCTTCCCTCCCTCCATCCTCCATCTCTCCCTCCCTTCCTCCATCCTTCCTTCCTTCCCTCTCTCCCTCCCTTCTTCCCTCCCTCCATCCTCCATCTCTCCCTCCCTTCCTCCATCCTTCCTTCCTTCCCTCTCTCCCTCCCTTCTTCCCTCCCTCTGCCTGCCTCTCTGCCTCTCTCTCCTCTGCCCCCATCCTCATTCCCCACCCCTACATCGCTGCCCTCCCCGGAGGCCACAGGGTGCCTCTCTTCTCCCCGCTACAAGGTGAACTTGAAGGAGGGCTATTGTCAGCATGGCCGGACCTTGCAAACAGTCCTCTGGTGATACAAGTTGCTTTTGATTTGTGTACTGTGCCCACCCCCCTCTTTTTTCCCTTTTCATTTTAATTCCCCCCTGTTAACTCTTGCAGTTCCTCTCATCAGCAGCCAGAGAGGGACAGAGGTGATTAAGTGAGAGGGAGGGAAAACCAATTCTCTTATGCTGACCTTCCCATCTGCTGTTACAACAGCAGGAATATAGGGACCACAATCCCGGGAAAAGAGCGGTGCTTGCCACTGAACGCATGAGCAGTGGCTCTCCAGGCTCTGCATGACCCAACCCTTACTGCTGCTTTTATCTTAGAAAACTATAATTAGGTCCTCTGCTTGTTGGTTTGTGTGGGGTTTTTTCTCTTTGATTTCAGCTTTTTGCTAAGCGCTGCACCGGCAGCCCGTGTGCTCCTGCATCAGTGTGCTGGCAGGAACCGTGCTGGGTGGCTCTGCCTGGCCACTACTCTTTCAGAGGGACCCTTGATTGCCCTTCCTCACTGTCCCCTCCTGTTGTTGTGGCTCCAAGAGAAGGAAAGCTGGAGCCCAGGTGCCTGCTGTGTCCTAGGTGCTGGATGCCCAGATGGGGCCCTTCCGTCCTCCAGTGTGCTCCTGGGCTTCATTCTGGGGCAGTGATAGGCTCTCTCCGCCATCAGTATTCCCATCATGGCCACCCTCTTCTTTCCTGTGGGATTACTTCTTCTCTGTGAGCACAAGCATTTACTTGGCATCCAGGGGTCAAACAAAGCACACAGGCCTGCCGAGTGGCTGGCAGGAAGACCATGGCCTCTGAGAGCCCCCAGGGCAGCCCCATAGTGGGCAACAAAGGTAGCCTCCCTCTTCCTTGCCACAACAGCACCACCACATCTGGCACATGTGTGGCACAGAGGGGACAGACCAGGGTTGGAGATGCTCAGTTGCCTTCTATCAGCCAAGCAGTCGCTGGGTGTGACTTGTGGTGACACTCTCAGTATGTTCACCATCCATCCAAACTTGCCCAGAAAAAAAAGACAAAGCTGGACAGACCTTCCACTCTCATCTTTGGATTAAATTGAAAAATTAGACTTAAATGTTTTGGTTTCCCAGTTTAAAATTACACTAATGGAATTGGAAAACCTTGCAGGTTTATTTCTTCTCCCCACTTCTGTTGGTTAGGGACCTTTGCCCTCTCCTGCTGATCTTGGCCACTCACAAGCCCTACGCTGGGGTCCAAGAGCATACCATTGGCCCTACACCCAAATACAGAGAGGGAGGGGAAAGCTCTGCCTGTCCCCATTGTCCATGAGTGTGCATTCACTGGCCATCAACTCCATCGCCCTGGTCTTTTTACTCCCAGCGTCACCCTCTACTATGGCTGCTGTTTAGCTCTATGAGAACAGATCAGGCTGCAACAGGAAAGTTAACTGGGATATGGATATGGGAGTTGTGTGCAGGTCCAGAAGTGATAGATTTACAGGAGGCAGGAGAGATTGGTAACTCCTAATTAGAACCCCCCTATGGAGGCAGTACAGTTCCTTGTTGGGAGAGATGGAGCCTCACTGTCTCCCCACAGGCAGAATTACCATGTGGGTTTTAACCCATGGATCCTTCTCACCTCTTATCTCCTCAGACAGCAGCCAGAATATTTTTTTTCAGGGAAAAAACACTACTGTCATCAATTTCTGCTCCTCTCCATGGTTTCACAGGAACAGTGATTCCCCTTTTTCATTTGCATTGCATTGGTTCATTAAAAATGGCTGAAAAGACATGAAATACCTTGCTCCGGATCAGAGGATAATTTTATTTAGATCTCAAGCAAACAAAATGTATAAAAGGAAAAAAATGGTCTTTTCATTGAAGTTCAGTACACTGTTGTTTCCCTTTTTGCAAGAAAACATGCACCTTTTTTGGCAATAACCCATATAAAGTAAAAAAAAAATGTAGTTGTCTGAAAATTTACATGCATCTTTATAAGAATAAATTTATACTCTATTATTCTTATTCTGTACATATGGCTACTTTTATTAACCATGTAAGTGGCAAAGTTCAAGACCTTGGTGAGCTATTGTAGCGATGTATTTCACAAATTAATTATAGACTGAAGGCCTTTCTGAAATTTAGTTGCTTTCAGTTTCCACCTCCTCTCATGCTATTTGGAAAAACAAAATTAGTGCTGATTATTTACTTTCCCTAAATTGTTCTATGTACTTCTGGCTTCATCCTCCATTAAATAAATAATCTCATTTTGCCTTTATATAGAAGTCTCTCCCTGATTCTATTTTGTTCTTCGGCCTCTTCTATTTTAAATTTGTTTCTCACAAGAAAATATGGTAGGCCCAATTTGCAGTCTCTGAAAATGCTTTTGAATCAGTTTCTGTTATGGTGTGAACTTTCTGACATGACTGTCATATATGAGTTTTCCTACTTCATAAAAATTATACCAACAAATTACCTATAAAAATTATTTGCTAGTAAAACTTCTATAAATGTAAGCTTGCATACAATTCTTAATGTAGAATTTAGTAGAAAGGGACAGGTTTTGAGCATTGAAAACTGAAAACATTAAAAATGTACATTTTGTTTTCTCTAATGTATCTCAAATAAATTTTCACTTTTATTTAAATCCTAATTTTTAAATATTTTTATTTTGTGTGCATAGATACGGGATTTCTGATTGGCTCTGCATTCTAATTGACTTCTTTTGGGTTGCATGCCAATGTGTTTGTTTTAATTCCTGTCTTCTTATTTTTAGTATTTCTCACTCTTCACTCTGGTCCAGTTTATGTTTGGTTCGGTATGAAGTAAGATGACATTTCCAACTGCAGACTCTGAGTTAGAAATCAAATTAATTATTTTATATTTAATTGAAACATTCAGACACTTACGTTAGAGAGTGAAGAATTGCGGTTATGATCACTAAACGTGTGTGAGCCCGACAGCTCTCCCTGAACCACTGCAGTAGGGCACTGGTAGCGTCAATGTCTTGCTACCTGTCTTTCACCTGCTGGTGCGGGAGATACGTGAAATACGTATATAGAATATATGTGGGTTTGTTTGTTTGTTTGTTTTAATATATAAGTATATATTACCACCTTGTTAGTTGGAGACTTGAGAAAAGCAATTCCAAGAGATTTCTCGGCTAGGCTGAGGGAAATGAAACAGAAGATTGATTGCTTAGATTGTACTTGAGACATGCAAGCTGCCTTCCCCGAGCCAGAGCACAGCAGACAAAACCAAACCTACTGTAAACCCTGACTAGCCAGGGCCTGGAATTCCTTCCCCCTCATCCCCTTGATAGATGAGTTGATCCTTGGTGGAGATCGTATTTGGTCAAGGTCTGCTTGCCGTGGCTGGGCAGCCCCCGGAGGGCTGGGGCCAGCTGGGGGTGTGTCGGAGGAAATTAAGCAGCTGCAGCTGCAGTGGAGGTGAGCAGGAGAAGCTGAGCGTTATTTATGCCCCGCACCAGATGGGAAAATGCTGTTTTGCCTCTCCTGGAAGGGAAGCAAGGGTTGCTTGGGAGTAACCAGGCCTCCAGCATTTCTGCTGCTTGCAGCTTTATTTAGTGCTGCCTGCCCTGGGGCCCGGCAGCCGGCGGGAAGGGGGTCGAGCTACGGGAAACCTGTCCCTGCCAAAAATGAGGATTTGTCCCTGTACGCCCTACTCTGCTCCCAATCAGCCTGCTGCTTAAACAGGGTGCAGGACGATATTTCCGAGTATTGGGATGTAAGTATTTGTGCAGTTTTAAACCAATCAAAAATGGATAAAATTGATTAATTAATAGCAGTCAGTTTGCATTACTGAGCCTGAAAACATCTGCCTTCTAGTCTACTACTTTGCTGTCTAGGAAGAGGAGTCCCTAGCCAAATGGACATTTCCACAATTGAAATAATGAAATTCCACCTGATTCATGTCCACTTTCTTGTTTTTAAAGCTAGATGTCATTATCCCAAATAGCAATATGCTATTTCTTTTCTACTACTGACTTCTATTATTGATTGCCTTTGGTGACTCAGTCAACAAATATGCTTTCATCCTGGGTGGCCTTTCAAGCTGGATCTGATGGACTGAGGTTGCATTTGAAAACATGCTTAAGGAAGGAATTGACTGCCTTTTAAGTATGCAACTGGCAAGCCTTATTATTTCTGTTTAGCATCAAATTAAATTGTTCCCAGCAGCTGCTGCTAAATTTGCAAGGCTTCAGAAGCAGCTATGCATCCTACTCTAGTTTGGATAGAAAGTTAAACCGTTGCTTTTTTTTTTTTTTTTTTTAAAAAAAAAAAGAGCAGAGTGCCTTCAAGTTATCTCATTAAGTCTGTATTTCCCAGCTATGATGTTGCCACTTCCCTCCAGGCCCCAATATCTTTGATCAGAGATCCAGGCTGAGAAACGGAGGCTGGAGGCTGAGTCCCAGGGATGCTCAGTAACATGTGTTCTTTTCCTGAGGCAGTTTTGTGTAGCTAACTAGGCTTTTCCCTGTCCTCAGTTGCAGGAAGAAATGTCCTTTTTTGCAGCTCCTTCTTCCCCCTGCCACTTCAGTTCAGACTTGTTGCTGCTCTGCCTTCTCCACTTGCACCTGGCCGCATTCTGGCTCTCTCAGCAAGAACTGTAGTGTAATAGAAGTGAAAGAAGCAGCATTTTGGAGGTCCCTCTGACAGCAGGGCCAACTACTACAGCAAGGGGAGAGCTGCAGGTTCACAGCAGTGGGAGTGATAGCTGAAAATACCTAGCACAGCCTGTAAATAGGAGAGGGCATGCCTCAAGCACCCTCACGTCTCTAGACACAAGAAAACAAGAAGCCTCCTGCTTTTCCTCTGCTTAGGCCTCCTAAGTGATGTGTATTCATGCCCGTGTCTATCTATCTGACAAAATGAACACAAACTTTCATGTACTGATTGCCTAAGCATATAATTTTGGATATTAGATGGGCTGCTGGGAAACCACAGGCTATTCTGAACTCTGATACCTCTCAAATAACCTGATTGGAGCATGTGTAAAGTTGAAGACAGAGTCACGTATAGTACTTTTTCTAATTGCTAGAGTGGAAGCACTTTCAATTCCTGGCGAAGAGGCTTCTGCTGCTGACATTAGAAAGCAGTAATATGTCTATAGTGTAACCATTTAATTATATATATATAGGCATAATCACATAATGTGTCATTATTCTGTAGAAAAAAAATCTGCCTGTGAAACTTGTACAGAGAAACCCACAGAAATACGAACAGTACTGCATTCTCCCAAATGTAATTTTCAGAAGTGGCTGAAAATCATAGCTTCCTGCGGGGACTTCCTAGTATCTCCAAACTGGCTTTGTTCTGAACTGAGCTAATGGCAGCAGAACATCAAGGACCTTCCTAGAACAGAATATTACCTAGGAAATATCAGCAATTAATGTATTAAGATGTTTTAATTTTGATCAATTTGAAACATTGTCTCCTCCACCACTGTGCAAAGTAATAGCCAAGACCCTTAGGAAAAATATTGCATCCTTTCCAATGGAAAAAGACTGATTTGGCACAATTTCTTTTTGTCATTTAAAAATTAACTTGATTTTAAAAAGAGGTGAGATGCTAACAGTTTGCTTTTCTATCTCCATTTGTACTCAGACAGTCCATAAATAAACAAAACCATGTTCTTATTTTTGAAGTGTAAAAATCAATCCAACAGATCGAACACGGTAAGCTGTTTGAATACCATTAAGTTATTATTTTTTAAGGTACCTATCCCTCTTTTAGTGTCACCTAACAAGAAAGTAGGTTGTGGTGGTGAGTATTGTGAGGAAAAATGATTTTCATTACATGTACACAAAATTGCATCCTCTTTGACCTTTATGAAGGGACAGGCTAGGATTTGAGTGATACCATCTAGTCCAGACAAGGAATGCAGACAATTAAACAATACTTCATACTTAGGAGGTCATATCAAATACTGTTAACAACTTTAAAAAATAATAATACCTGTGCTGTCACCTGATTTATTTATTTATTTACTTATGTTTGTGCACAACTTCAGCCATATGTGGATGTAAGCCTCACTGAAATGAACTGATGAAACCTGATAGGTGTCTCATTCTCATTACCTAAGTAATACCCCATTAGAGAGAAAGAAGAGATGGGAAATGAGATGAACCAACCCTTTTGTTGGGATCACCTCTGGTTTTCTTCTCTGCTCAAGCACAGGGTATTCCCCATTAGTGGGGTCTCCTTGAAAGAGTGGTCAAGGGTCATGTTGATCAGAATCTTAATTACCTATGCCATGATATATGTATTCATGGCAAGATAAGCATAAATGGAAGGAAAATAATTAGAAATTCTAAGCATCATGGTGATGATGAGACACCTGCAGGATAATCATCCAAATCAAATATTTGTTTCAGCTTTTTCAGATGATCTATCTCTTTCTGCAGCCACTGAATGGCAGTGGAGCAAAGTGTGTGCAGAAAAGCAAGGGTGCCAGCTTGACAAAGACAGGCATCCTCCTCCTGCATGAAGCAGCAAAGTCCTCCTTCTCTGTCACTATCACGCCTTGTCCTCAGTAACAGCCTATACATTGAAGGGAATCACCAGTCTTCCACTGCATGAAAATAGAGAAAGTAACTTACTCAAGCCTTGAACACAAAAACTTCCACATTCAGCCATTTACACAGCTGATAAATTGGTAGAAATTACTTTTGTGAACTATACAATACTTTATGAAAGGGATATTGGCTTCCAAAGGCTCTCAGGGCATATCAATATGTGACATTTCTCCTCGGATAGAAAAATTTTTCTCCTCTGGAACCTGCTCAGTATTTTTAAAAATTTAATCAGGGAAAGAGTAGCTTGAAGATAGGCCAAACATATAACAATGTGTTTCTTTTCCTCAGACATATAGGAAAAAATAATTAAGTTGCACTTATTTTTTTCCCCTCCGTCACTGAAGGGGCATATTCATTGACTGGGAGTTTCAACTGGGTCTAGGTTGGTCGGATAGATATTTTCCAGAAATTAGGGGAAATGTTAGATTGTCCTGAAATCAGACATCTGAAGAGTATTTCCAAGTGTGGCCTCAGTGCTGCCCTCTGCACCAGAGCCATGGAGATTTAAGGTAAAACACACTGAATGCAATTTATTCTTTTCCTACAAAAAAAGTAGAATTGGCACCATTCTGTGTTGACAAGTGTTGCCACACTGGAGGAAACATTTACATTCAACTGTGGAGGATGCTTTCAAAATCCATTTAAGGTTCACAGGAATGCCCGCTGTCAGATGCTGCCAAGAAAAGTTGCTGAATCAATATCTAAATCTGTTTCCTTTCTGCTTGCACTGTTTTGGCCAATTTCTATGGTTGCAGTGGCCACCCTTCAATTTTGTGGCAGAGGCTTTGTGTGGCTATCTGGGGTCACTGAATTTTCTAGGCCAGAAATAATGATCTGGAGTGTGCCTAAATTTAAGAGATATTTATACATCCCATAGTGTGTGCCTGCTTTTTTAACTCCCCGAGAAGAAACTTATGCTGCAGTTTCATTGTACATTTGGACTAGAGCTTTCAAAATCTTCTAGATTTTTGAATAATGACACAGGACTCAGCTGACTAAAAAAGAGAATAGTGAGTAACTGGAGTTTTATCAATGAAAGTGTCTCACCTAAAATTTCGAAGTCCAGCTTATTCTTGTAGCTTTGAAACTTCATGCCTGTGTCACGACTTCACTGTGGACAACAATAACAAAGCATTCTAGGTTTATGGTCTTATCTGAGGTTAGAGACTCATATGGATAAAATTTAAGGACTCTGAAATACAGACAGAGTAATTTGTCATCTTGTCGCTATACCTCCCTGTATTGCTTGCTTCTCATGTGATTTAGCTGAAGCCCATGAGGAGAAAACGTAAACATAACAAAACTAATCTCTCCCTCACTCATTCCTCTTTTCTGAATCCTAAATATCACACAAATTTATATATATGGATATATATATATGTGGCACTTTCGGTTAAGCATCAGAGAGAGATGCATAATTCAAGAAATTTAGAAACTTCTGCTGTTCTGACTGACCCCTACCTACAAAATCTCTGCTGTTCAGACTGTGGCTTACTCTTTGTTTTAACAACTTTGGTTAACGTCTTCTGACATAGCAAATCCTATACAAGCCATTTGTGTTTTTTAAGCAACAATCCTACTAGATGGACCCATTGATTTAATGTGTATGTTAGGAATTGTATTCACAGAAAGAAGTCGAGAGGCAGAACTGAGCTCTTTCTGAAGAACTGTGAGAGTTTTTCCTAAATCTAGAGGTATTTTCCATTTGACAGCCCATTAGGATATACGTACTATGTGAAATATTTTTCATCAGGTAGTAGTAAGCTGTAAATACGTAATACAGAATAAACTCTAAAAATTTTTTCTTCATTTGTCTGATGGACCTTAATACTCCAGTATCATACTATGAAATTGCATGTGATTTGTCACTGAGAAAATGTGTGTATAAACAGCATCATTAAGTCGAATTGTTCCAATTTCACGTACCTCTTTCAAAGTGAAGTGAAAATAAAAGGACTCAACAAAACGAAGCCACACTCGTGCTCATATTTAGCTTATTTAGAAGTCTAATTGCCCATTGATAACACATTGCTAGCCCTAGGGAATGGGGCGGGGATGTTTTGCAATAGATATTCAGATTCCTCTGCAGGTAAGCACCTCACTTGTATAACCTATATAAGATATGGATTACACATGGCTTCTTCTCCCCCCCCGCCCCAACGCGATGAAGTAGTGGCATAAATTCCTTTTACTGATCCTGTTTCTTCTTCTTTAGCTATAAAGCTGGCAAAAAAGTAAAATCCATATGTTTTTTTTTTCCCTTGCACATCATGAGCCTAGAGATAGATCAGAAGACATTATGAATATGAGTTAAAGTGAATGTGACAACAGCCTGCAGCTATACTTCCTTGGGCTGTAATCTTGTTAAATCTTGCTAGCTAAGCAGTCAGACGTTTCCTGATTCTTAAGTGGAAGAACTCAGGTGTATTTGGTAGGAGTGACTGTGTTAAATTTGCTTGTTGATATGGAGTTAATGGGTCACTGCTGATGGCATTATCTCTCAGTCTGTGGCTTCTAAACATACTATTAGAAGAATGTGTCAAACTGAATCGTGAACTTTAAACAGGAAATCTCATTGCATAAGGAGCACTTTAAATGTCACATCCCAACATAACTTTAGCAATAAATTCACTTGAATTGATTATTCAGTGGAATGGTTTATACTTTGTCCCCTTTCTATGCCACACTAACATTTTTAGAGAGAACTCTGCCTCAGTTAATGGGACCAGCGGTTTGAGATTCAGGACCACATTTTTCATTGAGTCATGGTAAAATACCTATCTCTCATCTTTGTGTCCCAGACATAGAACAGGAGAATTCAAATATGGTAATAAAGTAGATAATGAGAAAAAAATATGTATATGTAGACAGGAACTAAGAGAATTATGAAAATTAATTTTGCATGAGATCTGCAAATGAAAACTCATTGCTTAATACTGATCAGCGTCTGCTTTGGAATTCTAATGTGTCATATCCCCAAGTTCGAAAGCATTTCCCTCATTTTGCTCACGTTCTTTCCACAAGAATCTGAAATGTTGCTTTTTAAAAAGAATTCCAGAACAATTTCAGCTATATGGCTTTTGATTCAGCTCTTAAGCTTAGTTACTGTTTAATCAGTGATTTTTTTATACAGTTTTCTGGATATATCCCCCTTCCCTATCTGTTTGAGGTTTTTCTCTGTCATCCTTTCTGATCATGTCAAGAACATCTCATTGCGGACCTGACTGTCAGAAAGCCTGGGGATAGTTTACACTGCAAATTATTACACAACATATTGTAGTAGTCCGTGAAATGCTGATGTTGAAGAACTTTGCTGCAGGTGGTAAGATGATGCAAACTCAAGGTTATAGATTTAAACTACCTTTAAAGATGTAGAGACTTAATGAAAACCTAATCTGAAGATCCAGCAGGGTAGCATCTTTATCGTTATGTGCAGAACAACAGTAACAACAAAGCTTTGTAATAATTGATTCTAATCCTTGAGTCTCCTGAGGCCAGGGTGAATTATTTATTCATGTGCTATATATAGACATTTCTAATATACAGACATGGCCTTTGATCATTATGTGTGTACGTTAGATTATAATACCCTTCAAATTAAATTCTCATAATTATTTTTAACTTTTGAAATTTGTACCATACCTGGCATAATTTTAAAGCCCCCATCTTATATTAAATGACAGCCAGTCCATGAATCACAGGCCTTAACACATTTGACTAATATTTCTTTGACTACACCATTTCACTTCATAGAATAACTTGTGTTTGAACTTCAGACAAAATAGATATTTTTGTCAATTTCCTGTTTTGCTAATTTTCTGGATGGCAGATTTGGTTTTCTAAAGACTACAGTTTAGATAAGAATGGATTAAAGAGAGAGTTTGGAAACAAGAGTAGATGAGCTTTTTACAGTTTCCACCAGATCCAGGGGTTCTTCAGCTCAGTGAGAATGCATGGGAACGTACCTCAGAAGGCAGGTAATTGCCTTAATTTTGTGTCTCAGGTTCCACTTGAGGTCAGGCGTTTGAGCAATCTTTATTGTAGTTTTTGGATGGTTCAGGTAGCCCATATGTTGTTAAGCTATAGGAAAAAAAACCACATCAGACATGTTCATATCTCACTCTGCAGTTAGTGCCTTGGTTTTACTAAGTGATTCATGTTGAATAAGCCTAAATTGCAGAGTCACCCACTCTTTAGTAGGCTATAATGATTGCATTTTTTCACTTCTATCATGTCATATAGAAATGGGTGAAAAAAACATAGTTTCTTTCAGGAAAACAAACTTTTCCTGATTTAGAATGAAAAAATAACAAGTAAATTTAGAAGATGTAAAGCAAGGTACAATTTCAATGATTTAGCATTATTACTTCAAACTCCAAAGCTGGAAATAGTCTAAGTTAGTGCAGCGCATAGATCTGGACATGTTTTTATGCTGAATTCAGCCACTGGCAAGAAAGCTGTTTTTTCCTTGATTGTATGTACCAGACTGCTGCATAATAGCTGGAGCATCCCAGTGATCTGTTCATCCATTTGACTGAACTTTCTGAAACTAGCTAGGAGCACTTTTTCCCCCATACTTCTTCCTGCATAATCTTCAAAATTTGAAAAGCCTGTAAAAGAGGGGCACCTTTTTACTGGCAGTCCTTTGCTGACAGCTCTGTACCACAAATCAGGTATGTTCACCCTTCTCCCCTCCCCACTGTCATATTGAATATTTTTTCTGAGCATTCCTAGTTGGCAGCATTCAGTCTGGTTTTTTAAGGGTCAGAGACAATGGCACTGTTCTGGTAGTTGCTGAAAAAAAAAATTCACGTTTCTTTGAACAAAAGATACTTTCTTCTCTGGTAGGATTCTTTAGCAAAAACATAGAGACCTTTAATGAATGGGTTCAAAACTTTTGAAACCAAAATCTTCAGGAATTGTTAAAGCACTTGAAACAAGATGGGTGGCCTGTAGCTGTAGCTCTGTAAAGGCTGTCTGGGAATGCTATTAAGCGTCGTGCAGAACAAATACTCTAAGAGTTCTTCAGAGAGTACTCAGTGTGACAGGAAGAGAGGAACAATGTATGGAGAGCCTGCAATGACACATTCTTCAAAAGCTTCTGTCATGAACCTCAGAATCACATCTGTGCAGAGCTGTGTGAACCTGAGAAAACTGGCTTGGTGAACAAATTTAATTCCTCCCTGCTCTCCTACTGTCTGTAATGCTCCTTGAGCATAGTTCAAGAACTGGTGGAGACAGATAAACCAAGAATCAGTGGTCTCCGAGACTGAATAGATACAGCTAGAGACATTTTGTGAAAGCACGCGTTGAAAATACCTGGGAATAAGATAATACCAAAGATGAAGGTATTTAGCATTTTTCCTCTGTGGGTTTGGATTCTTTCCTCAGGCTAGACGGTGAATGGAAATTAATATAGTGATGTCTCCCATGGGTTTTATCCACAGCTGAGTAGGACTGTCTATATTGACCTCAGTGACAACCCCTTGGATTCTTAGTCTCATTTGGACTATTTCGTGTTTCAAAAACTGTGATATAATTTGCTATATTTGAAAATTACTGTATTGTTGCCATCCAGGAATAGAATTATGGGGAGAAAGAGAATTCAGGGTATGAAAACATGAGCAGAATTACAATAATGTTTATGCAGCACTAGAGAAATTAAACACTTCTTTTATAATAATTCCTTTCTAACTTGTTCCACTGAATATCATATAAAGCATGTTTTCATGTCTTAAGTCTTTTAATGAACACGAATTATAAAATTAATTTAAATTTACCTTTTTGGAACTTTTAATCTTCATCATTGGTTTAAAGAATCAAGGGCATCAAAAAGATAGAAGCATAAAATAAAAATAAAAAATATGCAAATAAATCTATAGACATAACTGACTCTTCTAATGTCATGTTTCCCTTCTAATCTCATAACAAATAAACATGACCCTGCAAGGTGCTGAGGTCTCCCAGTTTCCACAAAAGTGTTTGAACTTTCCCATGTTGCAGGTCAATCTCAAGGATTCCCAAATGAATGAGGTCATTCCCAATGATCTCAATCCTTGAGATTTGGGAATCTCAAGGAATCTCAAGGATTTGGGAATCTCAAGGATTCTCAAAATGATCAGTAGCACACTTCACTCCTGCAATCTTTTCTTCACTGTTACGCTAATGGTGCTGTAGTTGCTCTGCATTACACAAGTGTTTATGTATTTTTTTTTCTTTCAAATCCCAGGGTCTTCCTCTTCTCCCAACTCACAGATTGATCTTTTTAAGGTTCTTGAGCAATTTTGCTCTTGTGTTGTGGGTCAGGTTTTTCTGTTTTCTGTATAACAGGTCTTCACACATGAGCAAGACAAAGTTTACCTTTAATTAAAAGAAATAACACTTAGCCATAAGTTTTAGTCTCACAAGATCTTAGCTTTTCATTTAGGACAGAATAAAATAAAGACTTCTGGCGGTGGGGCAAACCTTAGAGATTCTTCTGCTGCTTTTCTTTCTTTTTCTCCCATCCTTGTGTTCAAAATGCGAAGTCTTTATCTTCTCCTCTTGATTGATCACAGAGAAATGGGTAGGCGGAGGTGGAGGGGAAAGGGGAGGGAGGAGAAGAGGAAAGAGTTTTCTTTAGAAAGCATGGATCTTTCCTCGGAATTGGAAGTATCCCAGAATCACAATGAGGGGCATCCAGCCTAAACGGAGAGAGCAGCAGCAAGCCAAGTTCAGTGCCTGTCCCTGTTTATCCTTTTCTGCCCTCTTTCTACACCCAGGAAAGGTTAAGCTGCATGTCGAGCAGAAAGAGGGCTTTGAGGGTCTATCCAATCAATCCTTTCCCTTTTGCAGCATGGGGGGTGGGGGCAGGAGGGAACAATTGGGCTGAACTAGCTTTAAATCACTATAACTGTTTTTTTTTCTTCTTTTGTCAATGGTTAGCATTAATAAGAATGACAATAAAAATGCTCCTACTCTGAAGTGTTTTTGGTGCTTGATTTGTGCTCGCTCTTCTCTTAGTTTCATAGATGCTTAAGAGGCTTAAAAGCCCTTAAAAGCAATGTTTAAGGACCTGAGCCCTTCTCTTTCTTTCCCCAGTTCTCTTCTTTCCGGCCCTCCAAAGATGTTTCAAAAACAAAGCACTCCAGATAGTTTTGTTTCTCAGTCTGTGTGGCACCCTCTTCACATTTTCTTCTCTGTGTCTCTGACTCATTCGTCTCTGCCATTTGCACCCCAGCTGACTGCAGCTCTGTTATTTCAAAACTTGGAGCTGGTCTGAACTGCCCAGTGGAAATTCAGAGTGATGAAGCATATCCATCCCATTTTCAGGGTTTCTCTTCATTACTGTTGCCAGCCTTTCTGCCACTTGCAGGCTTTTGTTGAGGAGACCTCTCACTGAATGTCTTGTGACACTGGAAAAATGTCACTTGAATGTGGTTTGTCTGAATGTAAAAGTTGTGCTGAGATGTGACTGGGCAGGAACAAAGCTGAGGGGTGACAGGTCCATATGTGTGGCCAAGGGAAAGGGTCCTGGAGTTGCCAGGAGATGCCTTGCCTCCTCTTGTTGGGCAGAAGTTGACAATGCTGCAGCAGAAGATGAAGAAATTAATTTGAGAAAACCCAGAAGAAATAAGAAACTGAAAGGTAGGAGCGTTGTTAAAGGGATAAGAGAATGCCAAACAAGCATTTGGATCTCATGGATAAGTTAAACCTCTGGACTGAAAGGGAGTAGTTGAGAACAGAGCTCCAGATCAAGCATTTTAGTTATCCCTAGGTATATAAGATCTTGAAGCAGACTTCTGGACAGTAAAAAGTGTGGGCATTATTTCATATCTAACTTGTCTTGACTAACAAAGATGGAGCTTCTGGTTTAGGTACAAGTAAGCTTTCAGATGTATTCTGAGATTTAAAAAGGAGAACCCCAAAATACTTATGTTTGTCATTTCTTGATCTCATGGCTTTTCAGTGCAATCACTTAGGATGAAAATTGACTGTCAGTGAAAGATCTATTAGCACATGAGCATCTGAGCTTGAGTTAGTCTGGTGATTGACAGAATGTGTACACTTTTGCTCAATACCATTAATTTGGAGTTTCCGTTGATGCCAATTTTGTTAACAGTGACTACTGATCACTAAAATAGTCTCATGTGGGAGGCAGAGTCCAGAATAATGTCTGAAATTATTCTATATCCCAAAAGCTTGGAAGCATAGTAGGCTTTCTGAACCTTGCTTTTGCATTATGGTCTCAGAATAATTGTTACAGTTTCAGATAAAACTGAATTAATTGTCAAATACCTCTGGAATGTCATGAAAAGGTATGATGATGCTCTTAAACCATTTGCTTATTATAGGTAGAAACAGGGACTTGAGGGTCTCTTGGTGGCTTGCTTAATATGATGATATTTCGTGGAAGTCCTGGGATAAGTACGGAATTTTGGAGTATTTTTTGTACTCCTGAAGATTGCATTGCTTTCCAGATTATGGATTTGGGAGAGAAAATAGGAAATAATGGGTTTTGAATGCTTGTACCTGCATTTATTTTTCCATTTTGATTACTGAAACTACATATCTTCCAGCTTTGTGGTTTTTGTTTTGCTCTCTTTTTTGATGAAATGACATTTAAATTGAGATCTTTAAATGGACATTTAGCAGCTCAGATGCTTACTTGTATTGATTTATTGCACAGACTGGGCTTCAGTAATTCACAGAGGTTAATGTGCATGCTACTAATACTGACCCATTTTTCTTGCATGTCTTTTATTATTTGGTTGCTAAAGTCAGTTCTTCAGCATTTGTAGATGGAGTATCTGAGAGGTTCGGCTGTGGGTCAAAAATGCTTGGCTAGGTCTGCATAAGCCAGTCTGGTAAGAAGGAAAATATAGCCATGTTCAGCCAGTCTGTCGTGTGTATTCATCCGTTCGCATGGTCACTAGCTCAGGAATCTGTGCTTCACAGTCAGCTGTCACCAATTTTCTTTTATACTTTACATCCTCCTTGTCCTTTCTTCTGATTTATATGTATTTCACATGTCATATTTCTGTTTTATCCAGACAATTCTCGCAACTCTGTCTGGCTGCTTATTCAGGATAACAGATAATTGGCAATATGGGGGTGAAAAACCTCTTGTGTTTTAAAGAGTGCTGCTTCTCCACATTCACCTAATCAGGGCTCCCTTGTCCCTGGGTGATTAAGAATTTGTCCACAGAATGATTTTCGCATTCATCTGTGAGATGGCCTCCGCAGTTGACTAAATATGAGAGTCTATGTTTTATTTTAACTGTTGCCTTGGGATATAACCATCACATGCACTACAGTTACCACCCAATTATCCTCTCCCTCCTCTCAGAAGGATCTATTTTTACAATATTTTTCAGGAAGAGAAAAAGAAAAAAGAAAAGTGGTGGTGGTGTGGGGAAATAAAGGACAGTCCTCTAGTATCTCTTTATTCTGGCCACTGTAACTTTCTGCAGTCAATATTGGATGTCTCACACCCCTGCCTCTGCATCACTTCTGAAAGGACTGCAGCTTGGCACCACACCACCCAGGTATGACATATTCCCCATTGTCCTCCTTCTCCATTTATTTCTCTCTGGTGGCATCTCTGCCTTGTAATGGACATCTCCACTACATGTGTTTGGATAGTGTCAACTTGAGTAAGAAATAGTCAAAAGCACCTCAGTGAATAGGCTTCTAGAAAAGAACTTAAACCTAAAGCCAGAAGACCTGGAGTAAAGATCTTCTAGAATCCATCCTAGTGTTATTTTTGGCCAAAAAAAAAAAAAGAAAAAAAGTCATTTTAAACCGTAGTATCTACTGCTTATTTGTTAAAATGGGTGAGCCATTTCACCATCATTTGCTGAGTATGAAGTAGCAAATGGAAATCATGACAAAATCTTTAGTAAATTTCACAAGTACTACCCATGTTTCTGGTGCTGCTCTTAGGACAGAGTTAAAATGCTTGAGGGTTTTTGTCACATCTTACTGTATGATGAAAGGAGCCTTGAACTTATTTTATTGAACATTTGCTGGATTACTTCTACAGAAACTTGTACTTGCTTCCCTATCCAACCAAATGGATAAAAATGCAGTCAGGGAGGAAACGGATCTGTGAAGACAGAAGAATGGCAGCTGTTTGGCTCCGAGTTCCTTAAACACAAACAGTGTCACAGCAGAACTGGACCTAGAAAGGAGAAGATGTCCTGCTTGTCCCTGAGAGCACAAGATCACCCTGACAGCTTAATTCAGAACATCCTTAGTGACTTAGCAGACCAAATGAAAGCCATAACGAACAAGATCTTTTGTAGTTCTAATTCCAGGTGGCAATTTGTACTGCTATGATTTCTAAAGCAGCCTGTAAGATGCTTAGCATCTGAACCACATGGTTTTGTATGTCTCTTGGTCAAGCCTTGATGGAATTTCTCTTTTTCAGCTGTTTTATTCCCAAAATTGTCCACAAAATGCAGGTCTGACTTCTGTCTCGGTGATACAAGGGTTAAACCTGCAGTAACTTCCATGATTTATTCTTAATCTACCCCAGCTCTAAGGAAATAGAAATCATGCTCAGAGTCTCATCCCCATTGAAACTCATTATACCAATTATGTGATGGCAGCATTTGTCAGTGTTATTTGTTCATTACTTCAAAGCAGAATTACTAGGTACATGATGATGCAGTTGTCTTATATGTTAGGCAGCAAGGAATAAGTTAATAATGATGCATTTACTATATTCCTTAGCTCATAAGCAGAGCCTTCTCTGAATATTTATACCCCTAAAAAGCTTCATGTGGGTTTAGGCAATATATGTGTCTCTGCGTGCATTTTGAATAGCTGAATGTGGTTATATGCTTTGTCACATGTTGAAACACTGCAGGGTTTTTCTTCATTATGTTTGGGACCTAGTGGTAACTTTTGGTGTTCACAAGCATAAATCATCCATGGTGTTGGATATCAAGGGCCCTATCTTCACTGCCATTTATCACTGTGTAGGCTTCCTTTGTGTCCTGCAGATGCACTCACCCTTACCCTAGAGAGCACACCCCTTCTAGAGGGTGAAAGGCAAAAGAGCCATTGCTCTGCTTTGAGGTTTTCCTCTAATGATGATCCATTGGTCTCATATAGAAAGAGACGAATATAGCAGTTTATATATGGCAGCTGCCTGACTTCCCAGCTGACTTGGAGAAAAACAAATCAAGGGAATTATGTGACTTTGAAGAACATTTTTCCTATAATCCTGTTCAAATGAAGTAAGTTTTGTAAATATGTAGGACATGGTATATTTCAGCTAACTGGCATACTGTTAGTCCATCTAGCACTTTCTGTCTGCATCAGTTCACTGCTTTTTGGATATTTATTGGGTGAGGGTAGAGCTGTTTTTTGGGTTTTTTGGTTTTGGTGGTTTTGGTTTTTTTCTTTTTTGGCCTTAATTACTGGTAGAAGGAAATTAAGGCAAATATATCTGTATAGCATAGTTCATCACCATTGCCTCAGGTGAAAGGCTACCCTGAAATTTAAGGGATGGCTGAAATTTCTTCAGCTTGTGAGGAAAGATGGTGTTGGACTACGTATCTTGTTTACACATTGGGAATCTCAGAATACAAAATCACCCTTCCAAGCACGGCATTCTGAAGCTCACAGACTCTGCAACATCAATGGACTGAGACAACAAGGGTTTTTTTAGACGAAACCAAGGTGAGTTCCTCTCTAAAGGTAAACTAAGGTGACACAAGAAATTATACAGAGGACTATGGCTTCCTTAGAGATAATCAGCATATCATGTTAATGTGATCATTGTATGGAATAATTGCACTTCATATCAGCACTTCTGGTAGCATGGTCTTCATCAGTGAGATACTTCCCAGTACTAAAAAGCCGAAAGCATGTCAGCTGAAATTTGACTGCAAAACTGTAAAATCAATTACATTGTATTAATCAGCCTTTTCTTTTTCTCTTCTTTCTCTCTGATCTTAGCATTGGATAGTAGTGCAGCCTAGGTTAAACAGAATTTAGCCATTTGTTATCTGCATGCTACAATGTTTGCATAGTTCTTATACACACAAACATTATTGTACCACTGGAAATAAGTTCAATACAGTGTATGGGCAAACTGTAGGCAATCGAGGAGACTCCTGGAGTGCATTGAGGATAACTTCTTAATACAGGCAATAAACAGCCCTACCAGAGGGCATGCATTACTGAACCTGTTTGTTACCAATGCATGTGAGCTAATTAGTGACACCAAGATTGGGGGCAGCCTGGACAGCAGTGATCATTCAATGGTGGAGGTCACAGTCCTGAGAGATATGGGTCAGGTGAAGAGTAAAATCAGAACCCCAAATTTTAGGAAAGCAATTTTCCAGCTTTTCAAGGAAGTTTACCTAGGAAACTGCCCTCAGGGACAAGGGAGCAGAACAAAGCTGGCAGATCTTTCCAGGATGCTTTCCACAGAGCTTTTGATCCCGAAGTGTAAAAAATCAGGAGAGGAAGGCAAGAGACCAGCATGGATGAGTCAAGACCTGCTGGGCAAACTAAAGGGCAAGAAGGAAATCCACAGGCAGTGGAAGCAGGAACAAGTATCGTGGGAAGAGTATAGGGATGCTGCTCAGTTGTGTAAGGATGACGTCAGGAAGGCCAAGGCACAGCTGGAGCTGAAGTTGGCAAGGGACACAAAGAATAATAAGGGCTTCTATAGGTAAGTCAGCCAGAAAAGGAAGGTCAAAGAAAGTGTACCCCTCAATGAACATGACTGGTAAACTGGTGGATGAGGAGAAAGATGAGGTACTCAACAGCTTTTTTGCATCAGTCTTCACCGTCAGTCTCTCTTCCCACACCTCTCGAGTGGACGCACCTCAAGGCAGGGACTGGGAGAGCATAAGTCTATGGAAACTGATGAGATGCATCCCAGAGTCCTGAGGGAATTGACTGATGTACTTGCCAAGTCAACCTCCAAAATATTTGAAAGGCGTGGCAGTCAGGTGAAGTCCCTGGTGACTGGGAAAAGGAAAATATTGCACCTATTTTTGAAAAGGGTCGAAATAAGGACCCTGGCAACTACCAATATGTCAGTCAGCCTCACCTCTGTGCCTGGGAAGATCATGGAACAGATCCTCCTAGAAGCTATATTAAGGCACATGGAGGACAACGAGGTGATTCAAGACAGCCAGCGTGGCTTCACCAAGGGCAAGTCTTGCATGACCAACCTAGTGGCTTTCTATGCTGGACTATGACTACATTAGTGGACAAGGGAGGAGATACTGCTGTCATCTATCTGGACTGCTGTAAGGCCTTTGACATAGTCCCTCGCAGCATACTTCTCTCTAAATTGGATATGGATTTGATGGATATGTTCAGTGGATAAGGAATTGGCTGGGCAGTTACATCCAAAGAGTACTGATCAATAAATAGCTCAATGTCCGGATGGAGATCAGTGTCGAGTGGTGTACCTCAGGGATCCTTACTGGGACAAGTACTGTTTAATATCTTAATCTGAGACGTAGACAGTGTGATCAAGTGCACCCTCAGCAAATTTGCAGACGACACCAAGCTGAGTGGTACAGTTGACATGCCTGAGAGACAGGGACCTGGACAGGCTTGAGAAGTGGGCCCATGTGAACCTCATGAGGTTCAACAAGGCCAACTGCAAGGTCCTGCACTTGGGTCAGGGCAACCCTCAGTATCAATACAGGCTGGGGGAGGAGGGGATTGAGAGAAGCCCTGCTGAGAAGCACTTAGGGATATTGGTGACTGAAAAGCTAGACATGAGTCAGCAATGTGCACTTGTAGCCTGGAAAGCCAACCATTTGCTGGACTGCATCAAAAGCATGGCCAGGAGATCAAGGGAGGTGATTCTCCCCCTCTACTCCTCTCTGGTGAGACCCCACCTGGAGTACTGTGTCCACACTATGTACTGTGTCAGCACTGGAAAGACATGGACCTGTTGGAGTGAGTCCAGAGGAGGGCCACAAAAAGAGGGATGGAACACCTCTCCTATAAGGAAAGGCTCAGAGAGTTGGAAATGTTCAGCCTGGAGAAGAGAAGGTTCGGGTGAGATCTTATTGTGGCCTTTCAATACTTATGGCTTATAAGAAAGATGGCAACAGACTTTTTAATGGGACCTGTTGCAGTAGGACAAGGGGTAATGGTTTTAAACTAAAAGAGAGTAGATTCAGATTAGATATAAGGAAGAAGTTTTTTACAATGAGAGAAACACTGGTTTCACAGTGTTTCACATCTTTCACACTCAGAAAGATGGTAGATGCCCCATCCCTGGAAACATTCAAGGTCAGTTTGGATGGTCTCTGAGCAACCTGGTCTAGTTGAAGATGCCACTGCTTATTGCAGGGGGTTTGCACTAGATAACCTCTAAAGGTCCCCTCCAACCCAAACTCTTCTATGATTCTATAATTTCCTGTTATAAAAATGAACTATGTTTTTGCCTTGGGATGTAGATATCCAGCCCTATGTGGCTTTGTACCTTTTAGTAAAAGAAATTTGTCAGCTACATCCCAATAAGAAATCTCCAAATCCCATCCAAACTCCATGAGTCTTCTTTTAAAGCAAACTCAGGTATTTTTATTACAAACAAACATGAGAGCAATTATAAAAATGAACATGTGTTTCTAAAAGAGATTTGTAATTATTATTGTAAATTAATTTGGTTTGCTCAATTTCAGTCTCAAAAGACAAGCGAAGGATAAAGAAATATACTGGTTGGACTGAATGGATTGAATTTATTGGACTGCATTTACAAACTGGGGCACTCTTTTTGCAATGGTAGTAAGCAGTTTGACGTTCTTCTTACCCAAATCTTCTACAAAAAACCACACATCAGTTTTAATGAATCAGATAAATTAATTCTTATGGAAGATTCCTGAAAGGGTCAGTTGGATTTTAATTTTGCCAATGAATATTTACAGCATTCTTCATTTAAGAGTGCATACAGGGAATTAGGATTGAAAGAGGTAAAATTACTTTGAAATATCTGTCCCTGGAAGCTGCATATCAGACTGGACAGAGTCTGGGATATTTTGAGCTGGGAAAGCAAACACTATACATGACAAACTCTGTCCTCTTTAATTTCAAAAAAGAACCTGATCTTTGGCGAATTGCCATTGGATACCTGACATCAAAATGTAGGTCCCCAATTTTTGCATAGTCAATGTACAACCTTGGAAAGCATTAATTCCCGTCAGCAATTTTCTGCCAAGTTTCCTACATGTTTCTCCTGCCCAGCTTCTGAAAGCTTGGTAATGCTTTCATTGCGTATTTCACTGCAGTGTCTTACCTGTCCCACTTGAAAGGACTTATCCAATAGACCTTCTTAATATATTTTTACCAAGTCAGGCCTAGAGCAACATAAAGACAACTAGAGCTCTGACCCAATGCCCAAGAAGGGTAGTACTTCTACCAAGACTGTTGGAGATCAGGTTCTCTAATACCTGGGTATTTGAACACAGTTACTGGGAGATGACCCTGACCATCAAACTCAAGGATGTTCTTATATTGTTTTGTCCTGTGTCAGCTTCTTTGGAGCAAATAAATATTCACTAGGAGGAGAAAGATTCTGTTTTCATATCATTATGTGTAGGACTTATATGCGGGAGGAAGGAGATAGGGATTCCAATTTCTTCTCAAAAAAGCAATTAAAACCTAACCCAGACTACTTAAAACAGTTAAGAGCAAAGCCCTCTTCTTCTCTTAATTTTTTTTTTATTTCTTTCTTTCTGTGATTTCGTATTCAAATGTACTTCTTTTACTTTACAGCATTCATTAATTCCATGTGATGAGTGAAGTTAACAAGAAATTTTCATCCCACTGTGGTGCAGATTTAATGCTTGCTTAACAACACAGAGAAAGTGTCTCTCATATTGAGAGCAAAGAGAATGCACAGGCTTTTCCAAAGGTAGGGGTTATAAAAATAAATTGCCAGCATCTTCACCACTGTGTGTTTCTCAGGGGTTGAGCTGCCACTAGTATATTATGCATGTTGTTTTTTTTAAAGCCACTAATTATTTTACATTATGTTTATTAAGCACTCCAAGTCATTGTTGTTCACCAGCTACCCAATTTCCTCAAGTGCAAGCAAAAGAAATAAAGGCCATCCATGGCTTTGACGTGCTTTTGATGAATACGGCCTATATAACATTTACCATAACTCAGAACAGAAGCCATTATTTCAGCAAAGCCTGTTATTGTTCATTAGTACGAAGAGAGTGTAATAAATATAATGAAAGATTGCTTTGTTTCCTATATCTTTGTCATCTAAAGCTGTTCCATGAGTAACTACAAGGATTTGTCTTTGAATGACTTATTTGCTTCCTGCCTAATAAATAACATGTAATTAGGGTAATATATTGTTTCCTAGTTATGCTGGTAATTTAGTGCAGGAAAATAAAAGAATTATTTCAGATATAAAAGAATAGTAGATAATTTTAACACTATTCCTTAAAATACTTGGACTCATTATGGATGACTTAAGCTGCTGGGAGGTCTATGTGTAAAGGAAAAGCAGGAAATAGGTTTAATGAGTTCTTTATTACTCAGATCATGAATTATTACACAGGTAGTATAAAACTGCAGCAACTGTTCTGCAAATAAAATTTCTCTCTCAATAAGGCACCTATAGTGACCTAACACTGGTGAAGGAAAATAGACAGTGCTAGTTCACAAGTCAGGATGTTTCACTTTATCTATTAACAATTTTTCAGGAGGTAGTCCAGTGTATTTCAGGATCAACAGTGAGCAGGTGTCCATTCTTGTGAGCTGGCTGCACCAGCAATAAGTGTTTGATGAGGTGCCTTGAAAAGACCTCATGGCACTCAAACGAGATACCTGTTTTACTGTGTGAATGTTGAACACGGTGTATGCCATGATGAGTAAGAGCAGTGACAAAAAGCAGAAGGCAAAAAATTTTCATCAGCTTTTTACTAAGGAAATAATTAATTTGAAGCCACTAGTGATACTTCAATGATAAAAAACTTGTTCAGGAATATGCTGTGTTACAAGAGTGGATATAGAAAAATCAGGCATGCTTTTCATGATTTTGAGACAGTATACATGTCCCTTATGCCAATTTTAGAATTCTCTCAAACTCCCAATCCCAAATTATCCACCATTTGCAGAACTCAGCAGTAACGAGTAACAGTGGTCTTTAGACACCTGAGTATATGAGCAGAATTTCCTTAATCACATGCAATTTTTCTCTTCTAGTGCAAGTATCTTATTTATTCCCTAATGTCACAAGCTGAATGAATTGACTATTCCTTCTATTCTCAAACAGGGTCAAATATAGAAAAAAGCAAATTCAATCATGATTTGCAGTCACAACCAAACTCAAATAGTATCTCCAAATTTCTTTGTGCTGCCAAATGCATTACAGACAAGGTTTAAGTGACAGTGGTACAGATCTGCTATTGCTTTTCCTTCAGTAGCATCTTCTGAGTTCATGTTTGCTAATCCTGTTTATAAAAGATGTGATAGATTCAATCCTTGGTCTTAACTAGACTGAAAATACTTGCCCGCAGAAGTCACCACCTCACACAACAAACACTGAGCCATACTTCTAAGGCACCATGGCCCCAGCTGTTGGCAGGGAGGCCAGAATACAGGATAATGTTGAGATAATCAGTGCGGGCTGCCAAGGACATTGACTTTTCTCAATACTGCAGCTGAAAATGGAAGCAGCTATATCAACTGATTGGTGATGGACCAGATTTGTCCATGCAAATGTTGGTTCCTATCATCTGTGGAAGTGTCTGCCCCAAGGACAAGGGCTGGTTTGCCTGAAAGAGGCTTCATTGGCAGGTTTCTGTTCTCTTTCCTTCTGTGCTGAGTCTGGCTGGGATGGAGATAATATTCTTCATGGCGGCCCATTATAGTGCTGTGTTTTTGTTCTGTGACAAAACCAATGTTGATACACCCATGTTTTGGCTATTGCTGAAAAGTGACTGTATGGCTTTGTGGCCTTCTATTTTTTACTCTCTGTCCCCAAAGTGAGTAGCATTGGGGTGGGCAAGAAACTGAGAGGAGACACAGCCAGGACAGCTGACCCAAACTGACCAAAGAAATATCCTATACCATAGGATGTCATGCTCAGCAGTAACAGTCCAAGGAAAGGAGAAAGAAAGGGGAACATTTGTGGTTCTGGCATTTGTCTTCCCAATTAATTGTTATGTGTGCTGCGGTCCTACTTTCCAGGAAGTGACTGGACACCTGTCTGCCCATGGCAAGTAGTAAATAAATTTGTTATTTTGCTTTGCTTGCATGTACAGCTTTTGCTTCATTTGCTAAATTGTCTTTGTCTTGATCCATGAGCCTTCTCACCTTCCTTCTATTTCTCCCCATCCTGCAGCTGTGTGGGTGCTTGGCTGCTGGCTAGGGTCAACCCAACACAGTTTCCTACTGAGCTTGGGACAGGTAACACATATTTCTAGAAAAGCAAATTATAATTCCATCCAGAGTCCTAGGTTTTCTCCAGCTCCTTTTGACTCCTGCTTGGTATGTATTTTGCACCTACAATCTATTCCCAGCAATTTGAAAACCAACTTGCATTCCTGAAGAGTGGCTACAGGCAACTGAGTCTGCACACACTGCTTTGAACATCTAGCCCTAAGGCTCCGGCAAGTGCACTAAGGCGAGGAATTTTAGAGATAAGATTATTTCTTTTGTTCTTAATTCACCCCATTGGATTTACCAGCAACTATTAATCACTGTCTGGTCTGTATCACACACTGTTCTCCCAGCCCTATTCAATGCCAGAGGCACAATGGGACAAGATAGGGAAAGGTGATCAACTCACAGTTTGAAGTGAAATGACAGGTCTGTTCTTCTGTGGGCTTAGAATAGGCCAGAGTAGAAAATCTGGCTTTGGTGTGCAGCATGTGGTATGTTTTGAAATCTGCAGTGTACTCTATTTGAGGAGCAAGGCATATATTAACCCCTTAATTGCAAGCTTCTTAACTCACTTCAGTCATTTTTCCATGGACTATTTAGTAAATGACTGATTTTAGTGCACCTCTAGCCTGCTTAATAGTATTATTTAAAGCTGTGGGTTATTTTGGGTAAAGCTGTTATAGATTTTTAATAGGGAACTGCATCAAACCTCAGTGTCTCAGTGTGTCTCAGTTAAGAGACACACTGCCTGATCTTCACCAAGTGTGAACTGTAGTTAATTAGTATATCATTAATACACCTTATAGTGGAACCGATCCCCTATTTTCTGTCCCACTGCAAATTAATCCTCCACATGTTTATCTTCTGTCAATGTTGGTTTTAAACTTTTTTATTTAAATCCTCTAGCCAATTGTCTATTACGAATCTCACATGATGTCCTTTTAGATCAACTGTCTACATGAGCAAATTTGAAATATATGGGTGTTCACACAAACACACACATGCCTGGCTGTTCAAGGCCAAGTTTCTAGAAGAAGAAGAGTTTGTAAATCTGACTTTTAAAGCCCTTTCATTACCTTCCATCTTCCCTTTATATTTTGGCACACAGTGAAAAGGACCAAGATGACCCCTCTTCAGTGCTTAAGGATTCCCAGTGCCAGTTCAGGGCAGTGAGTGCTGGAGAACTGCTGAAGCAGAATGAACCAGAAGAGGAGAGAAGCACTTGCTTAAATGTTTTGATAAATGCACTTTATGCAGCACTTATATTAGTGCCTGTGTTAACTCCATATCTATTAGCTGCAATTTAACAAGGTGATCAAGTAGGGGCATAATGTAACACTGAGCCCAATCCCCCTACTTCATCAGCAATAGCTCCTAAGCTTGAAGTTAAGCATGTTTTTAACTACCTTACTGGGCTGCCTCTCTAGTGAATATATTTTATTTTTTTATCCAGAGTTTATCCAGAGTTCTAATTTGGTGACTTACCTTTTTTTTTTTTTTTCCATTTTGAGGCCAGGGAGTGCTGCATCAAAAGTCATTTTCCAAGCTAAGGATTTTCCCTTCCCTCCAGTTCACAACAAGGCCATATCCTGTGTTTGCCACTGTCCATGAAATAATTAATCAAGAAGGAAAAAAAATGTATCTTCTAATTAACACAGACAATGTAAACGGAATAGTGACACTCCTTAGTGCAATAAGACAGCTAAGTGTTTCTTTACTAGTGCGGGAGAGACAACTGCAGAGACAGGGAGGAAAGCTTTCTCCATTGCGCTGGAGGGGGTGTGCACCATTTATCAAGCTGACTGCTCTGTCATATCAGTGGAAGGACCCTGGAGAGCCCTGACCATGAGATTGAAGGTTGGTACCAATTTACTGCAACACAAATGCATTGAACAGGAAAGAGAGAGCTCCTAATCTCTTCAATTTTCTTACATTACCCTGAAGGCTAGGGAATTAAATGAAACAGTAGCTGGTGACAACTTTAGAGGGTCCTGAATGCATGACAGAAAAAGTATTAAAATAGCTCAATAGTTTTATTTGATACGTGTGTGTTAATCTTACCCCTGCGTAAGGAACCAGGTTAGAAAATACTGCCTCTTGGATATATGTCTCCTCAAGAGAAGGAGAGAAGCTTATTGAACTCAGTATCTGTCTGGTTCAAACTTGGAAGTAACATTTTAAGAAAAACATATAAAATGTTATTTTCAAAAACAAAGGAAGCATATCCCGGGGTCTTGTCATTTTCTGTTTGTTCATTGACTCTGGCAAACTTGCATTGCACCTTTGATCTTTAGCGGTGCCAGTCCCTGCAAAATCATACAAACAGGAGAATTTGTAGTGCTGGTCAGACCTCCTTTCCACCTCCTGCAGAGTCCTTGCACCAGTCTCTCCAGGAAGGGGTGAAAGAGTTCCCCACACTGTGCCAATGGGAGGCAATCAAGATCTTGTTGAGACACTTTAGCTAGAGACTGCTTTAAACATTAAACATCCAACTTTACTTCCTGATTAGTCATTTGTCAGCTTGCATTAACTGTTGCAATGCTGTGCATTTATATCGATATAAGTGTCTGTCCACTCATTAAATCTTTCATATTACTGATATCCCTGAATGCTGCCTGGTATCCTTCTCTCTTCAGAGACTGCAGTGTTAGTTCACAAAAATATGAAAAAAAAGCATTTATACAGTATCATCTCCTGTACACATTTAGTACTTGTTCAAAACACATAGCACCTTCCTTTACAAGGCTACCCACAGGAGCAGCTGCATTCCAAGTGCCGCTAGCAAGATATACATAATAATAATACTACATGGTTATATATAACTAGGAATAAACTTAAGGCATCCCTATACCTTCAATTTAAAGGACTGCTAAAGGCCATCATTTCCCATTTCCTAGTGGGCTGTGGGAGAGGGGAGTCACACAATAAAAGGACATACACAATTATTATAGCATTACCATTTGCAAACCTAGAGTTAAAGGTCAATGTGGCTTGCTACTGTAATATTTCCAGGGATTTATAACTTGCCTGCATAAAAATTTGCTCCAGGTTAATATTTTCTGTTAGTCCAGATATGAATTTTATTTTTTATTTTTGTTTGCGGGATTAAAAAAAAAGGAGGAAAAGCCTCACTATATATACAGTTCCAACGTGGGCTGTTTTAAATGTATGCTCTCTTCTAAACATACACAGTTCAGGCTTTAGAACACTGCTTCAGAAAATGAGTTGGAGAAAAATTGAGCCAAAGTTATTTCAGAGTTTGAAAAATAAAGCAAAGAGCAACAATGTTGAAAGTATCATTTTCAAGTTTTATAAGGCCCTAAGCATTTGTGTGTCCACATGCACATCATGTACAGAATATTTTATTATTCACAGAAGTCACACATCTTGAACAGGTAATTCCTCTTTCATCACTTGAAAAAGAATTTTATTTGTACCGTAAGAAACAGTGATATATTATCATGGGAAAAACATCACGGTTCTCCAAGACAAGTAGCACCTTCCTCCCAAGAGAGCTGCTAAGCAGCTGGGTCTCCAAGCAGGAAGGTATTTGAGCATCTGTTTTCTGAGGAAGCCCTCATGCAGCTGAGGCGCTACAAGTCATTGCCATGCATTGTGAGGGCTTCTGTGGTTCCTTGGAAAGGTCAGTAGAGAAACAGCTGCCTCCCCAGGCCTGTGGTCACCCCCTCACCTTCACTTCAATGACTTGTGAGGACTTCCAAAATGTCTCCCTTCTCGTTCCCCAGGGCCCGGCCAAGGGACCAGCCTTCCCCCTCCACCTGGACACGTGCACGTGCCAGTAGAGTCTGTAGCATCCTTGGCTGTCTTAGCATCTTCTTGGCAGAGCCTCACTGCAAATCAGTTTAAACACTCTGGGTTTAAAATAGTCTTTTTTGAGCCAGCTTCCCATGATACTGCTCCTTGCTAAGCCACGTTTCTTCATTAAGAATTAATCAGGCAGATTAAATAGCTTTTGTTCTCCCTCTTCCCACAGTTTTAGCTTATCTCTTTCGCCTTATGCCTTGTCTAAAAGACATGTACCCACACCAGACCGGTGGTCCTGAGAACTGGGAACACATGGGATATCTCTTTCAGCCTTTTCCCCACCTAAGTTTTTCCCCTGCTGCGTTCTCAAGAGAAATTTACACTCAACTGGTAAACCCAATCTTCACCAGGTCATGTGGCTTTGAAAAATGAACTGGGGTGAGGGGCTTCATGCTTTGAATCCTGGAAAGGGAGATCCCTCTAGTCCCCACCCTGATCCCTCACACTCTTTGTACAGGGGAGGTCACTTATAGATCTTTGGAGGTTTAAGCCTGTGAAAGTCTCATCTTTCTTGTCTCTCTTTTCCTCTGTTATTGTCAGAATCTATTTTTTTCTCCATCTTGATCTTCACTGGCTTTGCTTATTTGGATGATAACTCCTCCCCAGCATAGCATCATTCTCCTGTACATGGTTCTGCCCAATCTGATACACCTCTATGAATTACTTCTTTTTGTGTTTGTTTTATTTTGTCAAATTATGTCATAGAATATCTTCCCAGGGAAAAATGTATAATTTCCATTGAGTCACAGTCCCATGAGAATACTAGTTTGTAAAATGTTAGCCCTCTGTACAGCAACTCAGAGTCTTCCCTCATATTAAAATATACCCCAAAACCCTAAGAAATTTGTTTAAATACTACTGCTTCTAGTTTTAATTCAAAAACAAATGGATTGAACAAATGGAAATTTAAATTCAAAAACAATTCAAAATTCAAAAACAAATGGATTGAACAAATGGAAAAACAAATGGCAAGCAACTAAATTAACTTGAAATAAAATTTGGTCTCACTGTACTAGAACTTTTCAGCTCTCCTGCTCTGTAGAGTTTCCCATTTTAAACTTTCATTCAACATCAGCCCAAAAGAAACGGTGCTTCCTTTTGTCCCGCTGTAAATTGTAAAGCTCTGCAGTGGAGAATTATGATGGTGAAGCTAAAAACTGCTTTTCTTACATTGGCTAAATTATTTCCACTGTATGAGGAGACTTCTGCTTTGTGAAAGCTTGTTGAATCCCTAGTCTAGGTGTTTCTGCTGTCCTTAAAAGGTAAGTGGTCTTGTGACATTTTTTTTTCCCTTTCTCATCAGAGGGATTTTCTTTTTGAGTGTTTTGTATTAATCATTACCCATATTATAAGATATAATCCTAAGAAGCTTCCAGAATCTTTAAAAATGCTATCTTTTTGAGCACAAATGCTAAAAGAATCTATTTTAATGTGAATGCAGTTCCTGATATCCTCAGCTGCAGTGCCCTTTTAGGTAAGAAATATCATGACATTTGATCTACTGTCATGAAGGCGTCTGTGCAGTCTAATTCAGGACGGGTGAGAGAGATGATAAAATACTTATTTTATTAGGAAGGATAAGAATTAAATTGCTTTCTACAGAAAATGAAATCATGATAAATGAAGTAATTAGCCCCTCAGCTTTTATGTTTTGGGGTGTTGAATATTTGGGTACTGCTCATATAGAGACAAAGTTCTCCAAGGGTCTAATCCTGCAGTGGCTGAATGCTCCTGATTCCCACTGATTTTTGATTTTTTTTTTCTTTCTTTTGTGGGGCATCTGTAATTCCAGTGTCTGGAGGGTGTACTTTTTGCTATTGTAGAGCAGTAGCTGAAGGAAGGTTACATTAACAAACTTTTTGAAAAACCTAGAACTGTCTGTTTGTTGAGGAGTGCAGTCAATAGACCTTTAGTCTGAACACCAATTTAGATGTTTTGGCCTTGGTGTGTACTCGCACAGAGGCAGGTTTGGGGTGGGTTGCTGTAAGCTGGATATGGTGACAACAAGCGGCAGCGTGTTACACGTCCATGAAAACTGCTTGATTCATTTAACAGATCCTTTCTGTGCAGTCTGACGTTTGCAGATTTAACATGCTGCTGGCCCGACTAATTAGGAAGGGCAGAGGGCTGGTCTGAGGCCTGTGACAGGGCTTCCAGCACCTGGCCTCTGCGCCCCACTGCACTGTACCTGGGAAGCAGGGCCGGTGGGCCGTGCATCCAGCTGGTGGCTGCCGGAACATGCCTGTCCCCGCTGCAGAGCTTCAACACCACGCTGTTGCAGCCTTCCTGTGCCACCACGCTGGTCCCACAGGCTCCAGGGGTATGAACCTGTTTCAGCTGGAAAAGCTTAACAGGCTGCCCAGGGAACTGGTGGAATCGCCATCCCTGAAGCTCTTTAAAAGACGGGTAGACATGGTGCTCAGGGACATGGTTTAGTGGTGGTTTTGGCAGTGTTAGGTTGGTGGTTGGACTTGATGATCTTAAAGGTCCCTTGCAACCCAGACGATTCTATGGCTCTATGATTCTATGACTCCACCATGGGAAGAAGATGGACACATCATAGGATGGGACAGGCACTGTTGTCACTGGGTCTGATTGCTTGCTACTGCTGGTGGCCTTGTTGTGTCCTTGTCCTGATCAGGATCAGCCTCTGAAGGAACCACTGGGCAATGGTCATTCACTCAGCACTCCCAGCTTTCTGGCAACTTTTTGTAACCTTTCATAACACTGTCAAAAGTAGTCTTCAGTGTCTGATATTTGGGGGCAGAAGGCAGGTAGGTGCATCAGGGAAAGCTGAATGAGAAATGACAACTGCACACAACATATGCCTGCAGGCAAGCTGCAGGATGATATGTGAGAAAACACATTACAAACTGAATGTGTCCCTAGTTAATGAACCTTAGTAGGTGTTATGAGGAAGGTGGATTAAAAACACATAGGGCTTTTACCTTTACAAATGAGCTTAAATGTTTCTGCTCTGATTTATTTCCTTTGTAAAGGCATAATGGTAACAAGAGGTACACTGGAAAGCAAGACACGTAACAGCCACTAAATTAGTAGCCATGTTATGGTTTGCAGAGAAAGTCTTTTGTTTATTCAAATTAACCTACAAGTACACAATTTCACAAAATAAAAGCCATCAGCTTTGGTAGGATCAGAAGGAGCAAAGGGGACTTTTACGCACTAAGGAACCAGCCCTGTTACTTACTCTGAGGCTTGATAATTTTAAAAAATGTGACAGCTAAAACCCACTGGCACATGCTGCAAAGAAGGATGTGATAAAATAATGCTACTCATCTTCAAGGCTGTCAGTTCAGCAATCAGTACTTCTATTCATCTCCGCGGCCTGCTAACTCAGTGCTACCATGCGATAGATAAACCCTAATCCAAGTGACAGCGTTCAAATCAGAACTGATTTGATTGTTCACATATGATACCACAAGACACCAGAAGCCTAAAGAGTTTATAAAAATGTCTGGATGTCTTCTGTAGGCACACTTCCCCTCAGAATCTCTTGCAGTGTAGGATACACCAGCTCTTAAACCTGGGGTAATTTGTAGGTCATGAAAATGCTTTGGTGGCATAGTCAGTTCTTATCATAATCTAACTCTAGCCAGAGCAGGGAACACTCAAAAATAAAATGTGGTTCAGACCTTGTAAAACCCACCTGTTCTACTTTCAAGTCTCCCTTACAGGAAGTGAAATAAATCCTTTTCTGTCTCTGCAGAGATGAGGCTTGCTCTTGAAGAGATCAAACATGAATACATTTGTTTCCATGCATAAAGCACAGTACATGGGAGAGTGGTTTTATGGCACATATGTTGGTATCTTAAAAGTCATCCTTGCTTCTCAGGATGCAACAGAGGTCCTTTCAACAACAGTTGCAACAGAGCTGCTATTCAAACCTGAGCCAGTAATTGGGATTTTGCAAGTGTTCAGTGGGAGTACTAGATTTAGGTTTTGAAACCTAATTCTGAACAAGACTCTGATGACACCTGTAGTTTTGGAGATTTCAAAGTTTAGTATGCCTTTCTTCTCTTATTTATCTATTATTCTTCTTCACTAGCGAATCCTGAAGTTTCAGAGTAACACTTAGGAGAATAATTGTTCAAGTAGTTCAAGAAGACAATGGTGATGGAGTAATTGAAAGCAGAATGTGACCTGTAGATGCTCAAGATCAAGAATAAAAACTGAACGACTTTTCAAGGAAATTGTCAAAGTGTCTAAACACAGAGTGAAATTATGGGACTTCTAGAGGCAATAGCTTTCCCTCCTGTGTCTGGGTCATTTCACAAAACAAAGGGGAAAGTTCTCTTTGTAGTCTTATGTTAAGGAGAACAGATGTCTCAGTTTAACAAGGTACTTAAGTCTGTGTCTAGTTTTGAGCTCATGAGAAATTCTTTAGTCCGGTGCTTTACATACTCAGCTGAACTAGGATACTGAAGTGAAGGGTTTCTCTGCAATCAGACTTCACAAAAATTATATACATATGCACACACATATTTATTTATTTATTTATTAGCAGGACTATGTGGTTCTTTTCTTTTTCAAAAGGCATGAATGAGAAAGAAATGCTTTTCTTGTACGCTTTGTACTTAAAGTGGATTGTTGAACTCCTAGCTTCTGGTACTACTATATAGTTTCTATTTTTTCTTTTCACATTGATTAAAATATATAACTGTCTTTTTTTTTTTTTTGTAAGTATGGATTTAGGTGTACATTAAATAATATCTTTCTAACGTCATCCTCAAGAGTATCCTAGTTTAAACTTGTCTCAACCACAGTATGTTCCTTTTATTGGTGCTCTGCTTATTCTGTCTTTGGTTTTGTTTCTGCTAGTTTGTGGTTGTGGAGTGGATGCTAATGGAGAAACAGAGAGAGGTCCCAGTGAATTCTGTTTGGTGTACTGAAGTATCAGTGTTGTCTTGAAGGAGGGAAAAAGTGCCACATGGAATTTACAAAAGCAGCCTAGGAACGTACTTCTCTGTGGCTTCAGTGGAATTTCAGCACTTGTTAAATTTCCTGAGACACTTCTGTGAGCTTTAGGCATTTAAAAGTCTTTTAAATTTGATGTTTTGATTTTGTTATAGGTGGTTTTTTTCAGTACTTTAGACCACTTTTATAACTACTGCTATAACTACAATATTACTACTATTCTACATGTAGGGTTAAACCACGATCAAATTGTGAATTTACACTGGGCTTGGAAACGCACATCTCACTTGAAAAGTTTACTTGTATTGGTGTCATCCTCCTCATCATGTTCGAGTTGCATTGGGCAGCTGTGGTTTCTGTCAAGGCAGAGTGTTTTATTCCAAACAGATCACATTTCTCTTGCTCTCTCGGTATGAGAAGGTTTCTAGCCATATCCACGTGTACCGGCCTGCCCCAAGTTTTGATCTGCCTGCTCCTGAGTAGCTAATACTTCAGTATTTAGCTCATTGAAGATTTCACACACTTAGCAAGTACTAAGGCTTGGGGACTGAAATGCAGGCAGAGCCTCCAAATCTGTGCAAAGACTGACCCTGCCTATGCTGAAGGGTTGCGGGTCATCATAACACTACCCACTGACTGGTCCCATCATAGAGATACACTTAACAAACCAGAAATATTTATCCTTGCCCTGAAAATGCTACCATATCTAAGTACATAATACCTGTTGTGGTGAGTGGTTGCTTTATCACCAGTGAAGGGATTGGAAACTGTTCTCACAGGCATGATTTTCTAATTTTAAAATCTGTTAGAATTAATAAAAAAAAGGAACTGTGGCCATTTGTTAGTTGTTGTTTTTGATAAAAAAACCCCATGCTTTTGCATTGCCAGTTGAGGTTAAAAAATAGCATGAGAGTTCATATAGTTTTCCTTTATTGTTTTATTTGATAGTAAGAAAAGATATAACCTTGCTGAGAGGGTGACAAACTCAGTTACAGCCAGCCAGTACTTGACAGGTTCTATCAGAAAACCAAACAAGGGAAGAGTATGTTCGCCTGCTACCAGCTGTCACAGTATTGAACAATGAATGTTTGATAAACCTGACCCGCAAATACACACATCCCTGTGAAAGTCAGCTTTAAGTAGTGTCTGGGTTTACAAAATTAACAAGAGGCCTTTAAGGATAATATATATAAATATATATAAAATACCTATTTATTTAGGTCTCTCTTGATAGAAGCACACCAGTAAAATTTGAAGTATAACTGCATTCTTGCTAAATGAGATGTGACGGAAAATTCAGCCGTGGTCTAATGGCAGGTAGCGCTGCTAAGGCTGATGGAGCTGTGTCCTTTTACAGCAGCGATTAACTTAGGCCATTCTGTTCACACCATGAAAATCCCTTTTATTCTCAAAAAATTTCACAATGAATCTTGCAGATAGGTACAATCTGGTGAAGCTCTGAAGATTTTTTTTTTTCTTGTTTTAATAGCTTTGTCTGACTATTTGCTACAAAAACAACAATATGATGAAGAGCAAGAAAATGCAGTTAGAATTGTCCAACTTCAGCAAATGTTTTGTGTACCCAAAGGGTAGTAGCCCTTAGGCTAGGCAAACTTTTATCATGGCAGTGAAAACCTCCTTGTGAAGACAGTTTACTCTAAGCAGCAGATCCTGGGGTGTATTATCCCATCTCATTGTGGTCAAAAAAGGTTCCTCACTTTCTCTTCTGTTACTGTTGCTTTTACCCACTTGGGGAAGATCCTTATAAGGCTATGTCCCTATTAGAATGCAGGTGCTAACAATGTTCTTCAAACTGGAGGAGATGCTAACAGGGGATAGAGCATACGATTTCTTGACCTAGTCATACTCCTGGGCAACAACCCTTTGTACTCAATATTTTGTTTTTCTTAGCTACAAGCCATCATATAAAATATCTGAATGTACCAACCCAGAAACAACGAAGAGTAGAACAAAGAACATCAATGCGGAGCTGCTTCTGGCTCTCCTTCACTGTTTCATTTTTTTTCTAGGAGCTCAGTGTTTGGACAAGCTGTCCTGGGTATTCTCTAGGGCACCATCCCTCATACTAGTATTGAGAAAAGCTTTAATTTGGATGGGAAATACAACTGAGGACTGGATCCTATATAGCCCCAAAAGTAGGTGAGAGGAAGATGCTCATGCTCCGATTTAGGGAAATCAGTACTTATCAATTGACATATTTTTGCCTTTATTCTCTCCTCTCTGACTCTTCTTTTATGTTTGCAAAAGGAAAGAAAATTAGATTCCCAGTGTTTAAATTACAGGTGACAGTAGGCAAAGTTTGTAGGAGAACTTTTGTGTTTCATTAGAGTGGCTGATGTAGTGAGAAATAACAGATAAGTCCTTTTGGAAGACAGATCTGCAGCTGGTCTGTTTTTTTTTTCCAAACATGTCAGTTAGTCTACATAACAGATATGATCTTTCCTTACAGAACTTGTTGTGCTAATAATATTCTCAGATTGTTACAGCTATAAGAGTACTAAATCATTGCTAGAGATGATAACAGCCCATCTGATTTAAGAAGAAAAAAAAAAAAGAAATAATACCATAAAATATGGGATGTCTGATCCCTTGGCTATAAAGAAAAAAACCTGTGTTTAAAATAAGAACAAACATACCTATTCACATGCTTTGTTGCACTTGAGTATTGTAACCTGAGAAAATCTTCAAGATCTTATTTTTCAGAGTATCTCTGACTGTCAGAACTGCCCACCCAATGCCACATGATGTGATTCAAAATATACAGTTCTGTCTTGGGAAAGGCAATAGTCAAGGGCTACTATCTTGACCTGTGTTTCAAAATTTGAAGGATATTAATGATACTATGAATGAATCGGTTTGGTAACGTCATCTGTATGTCATTGTCCTGTGAGACCTTTCCTCAGCTGCTGAGGCCGGAATGCAAGTGAGCTGTTTGGTGCAATTCCACTGAAGTCAATGGTGGTGCACTTTCCCCTCTTAGGATGTGATTATTTAGTATGTTATCTGATGAGATGCCTCTTTCTTTTTATTTTGCCTACTTCTTATGCAAAAGGCTGGTTTTTCTTCCCCATGGTTACAATGAGAAGTTACATATATGCATGAGCATCTGGTTTGTCACAGATAGAGAAAAGAATTCGTCCCATAACCTGTCCCCATGCAAACATGAATGGATTTCAGTGATGAGTGTCAGGGAGAAACTTGGTGTCAAAATTGTTTTACATCAATGCCTTTTTTCTATATCATAATGAAGGGATAATGAACTGCAATAATAAACTTTAGTGGCTTTGATAATACAGTCTGCAGGTGGCTAGTAAGGATAAGTGAACTGGCCCACTGCCTGGCCTGGCATTTGCTTCAATATTTCAGTTTTGGCAGCTTTTCCAGCCTGAGATTAACGTCTCCCCCTTCCCACCTCTGATTTAACCTTTAAATAAATGTATGCTAATGAAAGACCAGATATTTGAATGAAGAATTGAATTAATATTTATTTTTTTTTTATAATTGGGCCATTCCCAGGTTACCCTTTGCACTATGATTCCTAGTGCACAGCGGTACTACTTTTCTCTGGCTGAAGGACCAAGCTGTGTTATTTTCTAAGTGCATTTTAAGAAAGCTATTGAGTTGTACTGTAATTTTAGTAATTATATCATACCAGGAACAATATGCTTTGGCTCTGTTGTTCAAAACTCAGGCTCCCTGGTACTTTGGAGAACATCAGATTGGTGTAAGTAAATGCCTGCTGTGAGCTATATTTACTGGACTATTGAGGTTGTATTACAAGGAGACAAACTTGAAGCACTGTCTATTTGTATGAAGCAGAGTATAGGCTTGGTTGGGCGATGCACTCTCACATTGGCTTGCTTTGTAGTTCTTGGAGTTGAGACCACAATGTGCTGTGCTTTCCTCCTCTGTGGAAAAGGAGAGGTACTCAAACTCTACAGCCATTTTACAGCAGAGAGGTACTCAGACTCAAACCCACAGCCATTCTTACAGTGGAGACCACACAGTTAATTTCTGATAGAAGAGGCCTGATGTGGGTGTCTCTTTCATTGGTAAAATTGCATCAATTCAGGCTGACTTACCTGTGTTTCACCACTGCGCAAGTGAGCTATGAATCTGACAAACAAATACATACCTTAAATTATAATAATCAATATACCTCTATGAAATAGGTACGTTCTTATATATATTATGAAGTATAGTTAAAACATTTGCAATTATAATTAATACTAGTGCTCCAAATCTGTCTTACTAAGAAGTGTAACATTTAGGTGGATGCAGGATTTTGGAAGAAAATACTCTGCTTTAATGTTTTTCCTTCCTTTTTCTTACCTTTGCCACAACTCTCATATATTCTTCACTATCCTTTGAGTAAGATGCTATGATTTCACAGTGAAAGCGTATACAGGTTTACATTACTTTCTAAAATCTGTCATCTATCACTTTAATTTCTTTCTTTTCTGACCTTGTCACTGTCTTATTAATAGTGTTTTTACCTTGCTCTTGCCACATTTACTTAGCATCCAGAAGGACCTTGACAGGCTTGAGAGACGGATCTGCATGAACCTCATGAAGTTCAACAATGCCGAGTGCAAGGTCCTGCATGTGGGTCAAGGCAATCCCAAGCACAAATGAAGGCTGGGCAGAGAATGTGTTGAGAGCAGCCCTGAGGAGAAGAACTTGGGGGTGCTGGTTGATGAGAAGCTCAACACGAGCTGACAATGTTTGCTTGCAGCCCAGAAAGCCAACTGCATCCTGGGCTGCATCAAAAGAAGCATTACCAACAGGTTGTGGGAGGTGATTCTGCTCCTCTACTCTGGTGTGGTGAGACCCCACCTAGAGTACTGCATCCAGCTCTGGAGCCCCCAACATAAGAAGGACATGGACCTGTTGGAGTGAGTCCAGAGGAGGGCCATGAAGATGATGAGAAGGCTGGAGTACCTCACCTATGAAGACAGGCTTCATGGGAAGAGTTGGGATTGTTCAGCCTGGAGAAGTGAAGTCTCCAGGTAGACCTTACAGAGGTCTTTCAGTACCTAAAGGGGGCCTTCAGAAAAGATGGGGAGGGACTCTTTATAAGGGAGTGTAGTGACAGGATGAGGGGTAATGGTTTTAAACTGAAAGAGGGGAGACTTAGATTAGATATTAGGAAGAAATTCTTTCCTGTGAGTGTGGTGAGGCACTGGAACAGGTTGCCCAGAGAAGTTGTGGATGCCCCATCCCTGGAAGTGTTCAAGGCCAGGCTGGATGGGGCTTTGAGCAACCTGGTCTAGTGGGAGGTGTCCCTACTCATGGCAGGGGGGTTGGAACTCCATGATCTTTAAGGTCCCTTCCAACTCTAACCATTCTATGATTCTGTAATTCTGTGACCTTCCTATTCTGTCCAACTTCCTTCACCTAATTCATTTCTGTCAATCCTCTTAACTAAACCCTTTCCTGTCCTCCATGTCTCTCCCCTCCCTCTCTCTCCCAGACACCAGACACTGCATACAAGCTTGGTGCTGTTCCTGTGACTCTGTGATATATTTGAAGCTTACATCTTTTTGTCCAGCTTGGTGATTTACATTTTGGACAAATTCAGCAATGCGTTAGAGCTGTGCCAGCAGCCGGGTAAATGTCGGTGCATCAGCTGGGCATGCTAGTTCAGAAAATGCTGCCAAGCCTCCGGCCTCGGAGGCTTTGCCCTGCTCCCTCAAAGAGACTGAAATACTGGTCTGATGTTCACTGCTCGTGCCTCAGTGCCTCATGGTGAGCAGGACAAGCTGCTTCCCACTGAAAGCCCTGTGGGGTAATAACTGGAGCTCTCCAGGGACCCCAGCCTGCCTCTGCCATTGCTATCTCTCTAACTAAGTTGCAGCTGTTTCATGCTACCTCCTGTTCAACACAAAACTGCCATCCGCTCCTCCCCCAGCAAGACGAATGCTTTTCTGACCACATTACTCACTCCTCTCTTCCCTCTTATGGCCTGACATGGTGAAAGACTTGTCTGTGGGAATGGTCCTGGTTGCTCCTGAACAACCACGTTGTTCATGGCATGATGGAACTGGGCTTGGCTGCTTGTGAATCTGGCTCCTACATTCTGGGTTTTGATGTGGTTCAGCACAACGAAGAGCAGCTGTCTGCAGGGAATGCAGCTTTGGAAATCCCAACATGCTGGAAGTGCCAAGTAAAGGCTATTGACTACTGCACTAGGAAAAGAACAATGCCTGTTGAGAAATGGTTTAAGAAGGTAGTTCAAGAGAGACTGAAATGACTGTAGCACATGAAGAGATCCCTGTGAGCTGTTGTGTTTCTTCTGTACGTGAGATACACTGTTACTTCTGTGGCTTTGAAGTGCTCAGGTTGGGCAAAGTGCTATGTAAACATGAAAGACATCTTGGACTCGTCCTGGAAAAGTTAACATTCAAATATTGTCCTTGCACAATGAAAAACAATATCATTTACCTCCAGGTTAAATACACCTTTCAGGTCAAAATCTCTTATTGATAGCTGCATTGTTTACTTGTACCTTTACAGACTCCTGGATCAATGCTTTATTTTACAACGGATTTTTTTTCTTTTCCTTTGATGGACACTGACTCTTGAAATATTGACACCACTGCTCCAAGCAGTGGAAATAGGAGGCAACATCTTGTTCTCTTGCCAAAAATTCTCCTCCTCAATCAGGCTCTGTCAGTGACAATAACATCGGCAGCTCTCACTTTGGAAAGCCTGAGGTATAATGTGATTTCAGGCTATTTGTATTTTGCAGGTTGAAGGGGTTTTTTTTCCTCTTCTTTCCCTGCCTCCCTTCACCACGACCACAACCCCACCGCCCATTTTTCTTTAGAAGAGAATCTGTACTTATTGAATTCCTGTTTCCTTGACTGGGTTGCTATCAGCTGTCACGTCATGAAAATTTCACAGCAAACAGAGAAGACATAGGCTCTTGTGCCGCAGTGTTGGCTTAAGTTCAGCATGCCCACACAGTTAGCACTTCAGTTCAATTGATACATTTGCAGATGACATTTTTCTGTCCATGTCTGGTGTTTGGTCCTGCACATGCACCCAGCAGGACTACAACAGTCTATACTGGTAACAGCTAGGAGTTAGTGTCTTCATACCTGGCATGTAGGCTGTGAGACAAAATTTGGATGCAATTTTCTGTCTTACCCCAAGTTCTCCATGGTGTTTTTCATGACAACAGCAGTAGCCTGTCACTCTGCCTCATTCGAGTAGATGGTACTAACCTTTTCTGGCAAGGGAAGAATGGGATGGAGAATGATGTAGGAAATATTACAGTGGCAGGATGCAAAATTCTGGGATGCAGTAACTAACGTGGCTCACCTACCTGAGGAACAGTCTGTCAAAGACAAGGGCTTCAGAGACGGCTAAAGAAAACTGCCCATATAAAAAGGAACTGAAAATAATTACCCCTGTATACTAAAAAAATGAGACAAACAGGAAGGTATACAGAAGAGTGGAAAAAAGAGTAGATATCAATAAAAGAACATAATGACATTCAGAAGAAAAGTAATGTGTGGGTTTATTAGTGTGTGAGGCTTGCTGTCACAACCATTAGCTCGGGCTCTGGTGGGCTCAGGCTATTTCCAAAATGCATGTACACACACACAGATATGAGTTTTGGATGAGAGGAAAAACTTGTAAGCTTCAGGCCACATGCCAGTGGTAAAGAAGGAACTGCCTGTGGACAGGTTATCCTAGAATTTTAGATTTAAAGAATTCTTAATCTACAATATCTTTGAAGTACTGTCCATTTAGTATTGGACTTAAACGGGCCATAGAAATTATCATATTGGCTCAAACAAACATCTTGGTAGTAAAGTATGTTTTTGACAACATGTTTCAAACCAAAAGGAGTAAATTTTTGTTCAAAACAGAGTTGGTTTTAAATAACAGAGCAAAGCAAACTGAGTAGAATAAGTATCATATATTTTCATCTCCCTATTTCAAATACTTGTCTGTGCCATTTTAATTAGGAAAGGAGAAACATAAGTTTCTACAGGCTTGCTCTGATTTTGTTTTTTGTTACCTATATAACATGCTATATGGCACTTTTAGGGGCAACAGGGGGAGAGCTGACCTTGTGACTCTAACTTAGAATCAGTGACATTCACATGACAGCTCTTTAAAAAATGTGTTTTTCAGAAAAGATTCTCCTCAGTTTTCTGGAAATATATGGATTGACAGAGAATTAAGAATGAATTGCCTCTTCCTGAAACATATCCTGCACCTTTTTTGAATGCACCCTGTCAACACAATTAGAAGAATTATACATGTAGTTCTGCTTTTAATAAAACAAAACCAAAACTAAATTGTTTACTAGAAACAAAGTAGTATTTGATGAGCTAAAAACAAGAATGTGGTAAACCTATTTCTTAGAGGGGGAATTAAGAAATTGGAGGAGAAAAGAAAGGAATTTTAGAAAAATGAAATTAACAATGTAAATTTGAAGTCAAATAACTCCAACAAATAGTAGATAATAGCACTGACACCCCTTGGGAGACAAAACACAGAATAAACTTTTTTTTTTTTTTTAGAATTTAGCATGAAAAATACCTAGCATGTTTGGCTGAATATTCTTTTCCTTTGAAGAGCTGTTTTGAGAAAATACTGATTTTTCTTAAAAGCACTTGTAGTTTAAAATTATTTGAATTGTGTCCGTTCCTTGGTGAGTGGTTAACCACCCAAGCAGTAACTTTTATTGCAATGGGACTATTCATACAAATAATTGTATGTAAGTGGGAGTGAGAAAAATCACAAATTTGTTCCTTTGCCATTACTGTCAATAGCTTTTTTTTCTTTCTTTTTTATTTTTTTTTTTAATTGACTGTAAGTGAAAGCATCTCTCTTTCATACTACAGTTCTCTTCTTAAGTGCCCCAAGGATTGGATAGATAACATTGATACACTCAAGACGATACCATCAGCAGCAGTTTAACTTCTTCCTCTGGTGAAGGCTGTCAGCCCTGCAGTGGATGTTATCATTGAAATAGCAGATATGTGTACTTGCTGATCATATTAGTACAAGCTCAAGTTTGTGGTCCATTTGAAGTTAATATACTGGATCTTGAGCAAGAATGGTTTTGCTGCAAGCACATATTGTACTCCTTCACCTGTACATGGAAGCGAAAACGTCTGGCAGTGTGACAGGGCAGACAGCACCAATGCGGTCTTTCTACTAAATCTGCCAGATTAGTATAGTATGAGCCCTAGACAGTTCACGCATGGAGGGTAGGTTGCCAGCACTTCTGATAACATTTGTATCCTATCTGGGTAACAGCAGTGGTTTAATTAAATGCATCATGGAGAAAAACGTAGCATTTTAAATCAGTTCTCTGCAAATCATAGGTGACTTCTCTTGGTCTGTCTGAGGCCCATGGATCACAGTTTGGGAATTACTGCTACAGCCTGATCTCAATAAGATTGCTATACATGATATTTCAGTTTTCAGCTATGATTAGATAGTTAGTTAGTTGTGAACATAGCTATGCTGAATGCCAGTGACGTTATTTTTGTTGATAGAATAACAGCTCTGTAGTCATTACTTGATATTCATTTAAACAAGCATTATCACCAAACAGCAGCCCAGTTCCATCCTTTCTCCCTACTACTTGTTCATCATGTGCCTTGCTTCTGTATTGTGCCAGCACAACTAACTGCATAGCCTTGTAGCAAACCACATTGAGAAACTGATCAGCTAAAAATGCCTCTCATCCCCCTCTGTTTAGTTAAATGTTTTCAGTTGGATCAGACTCCCAACCATGGTACTTTGCAAATGTTTTACCAGCACAATGTAGGGGTTACTGTAAGAGCAGCAACATGGGAATGGTGGAACAGGGGAGGCCGGGGAGGAGAGAAATATGTGGACTTTTTTTGGAGGGTGAATTGAACTATCGCCTTAAGATCAGGCTTCTAGTTCAAACACATTCAGGATTCTTTTTTCCATGGACGTTGTTCAGTTTTCTTTTAATTCACTGTTTTCCTCCAACTTTGCCATCAGCAAACATTCATACATTTGTTTCTGAACAGAAAACAACAAAGGGAAACAACAAAGATACAGAGGTTTTTATAATATCTTAACATTTGTAGAAATTTTTTTATAACGCTTGCCCATATTTTTGCAGCTCTAGTTAGTTCTGTGGAATGATGACTGATTGACTTACCTGAGAATAAGATTTTGTTGATTAGTAATTAGAATTTGAAAAAAACCCAAACTTTTTTGCTTTCATTTTTTTTTTCACAGTTCCACTGAGCTCATTAGTAAACTTTCACTGGTGAAACAACTATTCATTCTTGTTCCAAGGAGAAAAAATGGACTGGCCATTAGTAATGAATTGAAATAATCACTTTCTATCAAAATGAATATGCTACTATTGTAAAACATCGGTAATCTAAATGTGTTTAAAAGCCAGGCAAAAAATAGTAGTTTTGCACTTCCTTTTGGCTACTTTCTCAACAGTGCATGAAACAGAATGCATTTCTCAATTCCTGACAATTTGGCTACACAACATGACCATTTTTAAGCACAGAATATTGGTGTTTAACCCACTAGGTCATCTCCATGTCCGTAATATTTTTCAGGCTTTTAAAGTGTATAATATAAATAAAGTAGTACAAATAGTTTCCTAGATTAAGTGATTTACAGAAAAAGTAGAGATAATAATGTGCTGTGTTAAGTCTACAGCAAAATTCCTGTTATTCCAACTGGGATTTCACCCAACAGATCTAAAATAGTTCTATAATATAGAATGCTTCAAAGTGAGAAGTAAGTCTTTGAAATGTAAGAATATATACAGACACCTACATCAGACTAGATTTGCAGATAATGTAAATCAGTGCAATTCCATTGACGTCAGTTATTTATAGCAGATGAGGTTCTGGCCATATGCTAGTACATATGTATATGTGCTTGCAACACACACACATGTATATGTACGTGTGTGTGACATAAAATCACTTGTGCATGTAACTATATAATCACGTACAATTGCTCTCTTCTGCCAGCAAATTTTCCATTAGACTGGAAAAATGGAAAACTCTCATGTACTTTAGAGATTAATTATTTCTGGTTATGAAGCACAGAGTGTTTCACAGCCCTCCTGTTTTTTAGGGTCTCCCTTGCTGAAAGAATGGCAAGGTTATTTGTCTGAAAGTCATCAATGATAGAAATAAAAGACTTGAAGGGGGGAGGAAAGATGGAAGTTTAATTTCATTGAATTTGTCTTTGGAGGATACATTCAGTTAATATTATGACTTTTAAAATGTGTTATGCTATTGAAAAACTATTTATAAAGCTTTGGTATATACGTGGTGCCTGGTACAGAAAATGCTCTGTCGTTTGAATCAAGAAAAGAGAGCTCCACCTTGCAACAACTAGCATGTCTCAGGGCAGGAGGGGGCTCCTTTTCCTGCACCAGCTACCACTTCAAAGGACAGAAGATATCCTGATGAGAAGAAAACACTTGAGCAGCTTTACAAGGAAGGTAGTTGGTACCAATTGCAAAACCCTTTAAAGCAAAAACACTATTCATAAAATCTCAGGAGCAATGGATTAAAAGATGGGAGAGGTTGATAATCAAATGATTAGAGGAAGTATCTCAGGAAGCAGAAGCTCCCTCCTGATCTTTTGTAAATGTAACCAATCTAGTGCTTTTCCAGATAGCTGTTTCCATTCTTGAGTGTTTTCTTCCCTTTTTTGTTTCTTACTTATTCTTTCTTCTTTTTCTTTTTTTGGATTTTTTTATTTTTAGCATGTATGGTTTTATCTGATATAAATATCCCGTGAATTATTCCCAAGAGGGCAACAAGCCTAATTCTTTTTTCAGCTACACCTTCATAAAACCAATATAATTATGTCAAAATGAATGGATAAAATAACACTGTTAGTTTGCAGAGTGTTAAAAACAGCCCTGTTCCTGCAAAGGAAGGATATCTGTTGTTCTTTGAGCTCCTTATTATCTATATTAAGCCTCTAGGCTACTTGTTACTTCTATTGTGATTGCTAATACTTGCTCCTGTTTAGCACTGGGATTCTCTGTTGCATGGTCTAAACATAGCTTGTTCTGTCTTGGTGTTAAGTGCTGGTGAGATGCAATCAAATTTTGTACCTTCAGACAACCATAAGTGACACAGAAGGAGATGATTCATCAACAACTGCTTTAATGAACCTCTCCAGCTTCACAGAGTATTTCTTTTCACCTGTGATCCCACATATTACAATATAGTCCTGAAATGTACTTGTAAAGCATGAACTGCAAAACCTAAAAGAGAAGAGTGAGGCCAGGCCAGTCAAAGAGTGATCCCAAAGCTGATTCAGACCCAAAGCTTGTTCCCA